>OOFH01120490.1:0-11568 GCA_900323355.1 Merlangius merlangus | reverse complement strand
CCAACATTAAGCCTGCTCTAAACTCTACTGCTACCCAACATTAAGCCTGCTCTAAACTCTACTGCTACCCAACCTTAAGCCTGCTCTAAACTCTACTGCTACCCAACCTTAAGCCTGCTCTAAACTCTACTGCTACCCAACATTAAGCCTGCTCTAAACTCTACTGCTACCCAACATTAAGCCTGCTCTAAACTCTACTGCTACCCAACCTTAAGCCTGCTCTAAACTCTACTGCTACCCAACATTAAGCCTGCTCTAAACTCTACTGCTACCCAACATTAAGCCTGCTCTAAACTCTACTGCTGCTCCACTCTAAACCTGCTCTCAACTCTCCTGCTCCTCATTTTCAAGCCTGCTCTAAACTCTAATGTTGCTCAGAACTTCCATTTGACTGCTCTCCACGTCCAGGGCCCACCTCCAGCCCGTGTCCAGCGGGGCAGTTCAAGTGTGTGGATTCTGCGGGGTGTGTGAACGAGTCGGGCAGATGCGACGGCGTGCGCCAATGCCCCACCGGCTCGGACGAGGAGGACTGTGTGACGAGCGGCGGCTGTTTGGAGGCGGACTGGCTGTGTCGCAACGCCATGTGTGTCCCGAGGGAGGCGCGCTGTGACGGCAACGATGACTGTCTCGACCGCTCGGACGAACAGGACTGTGGTGAGCCAAACTGCTGGGGTACTTGGTCCCCTGCGTTCTACCAGGGAAAAGTCTCATTGAGAATGTAATCCTTTTTCAAGAGACCAGACCGGCAATTAAAGCAATCGTCTGACGCATAGGAGAGGGGGGTGTGTGTGTGTGTGTGTGTGGACCCTGACTGAGGTGTATCGACCTGGGGGTGAGGTCTGTGGGGACCCTGACCGGGGGGGGTAGAGGTGTGTGATGGAAGGCGTTGTGTTGCAGGGCTGTGTGCGGCGGGCTTGTGGAGTTGTCCCGAGGGGCTCTGTGTGTCTCCGGAGCAGCGGTGTGATGGAATCCGCCACTGCTCAGACGGAAGCGACGAACCCCTGAGCTGCGGTAAGACTGAACCTCCGCCACATGACCAGCAGTCCTAAGGGATCGAACGAGCAACTTTACGGTTCAAGTCGCCCTGCTCTTCCTGCTGAGCTAAGCCGACCTCTAGATCTATGCTAGTGGTATATAATGCTTAATGCTGCGTCAACTTCTGTGAACTAACGGTTCATCTATGACTAAATTGCCTGACCTCTACTACGCGATTAACCCACCGAACACTTCATCAGAAGCAGCTGGCTCACGCTGCCCGATGGATCAAAAGGCTCATGTAAGAGGTGCAGCGGTCCGTCGTACCGGTGACCTTTTTGCCGAGTTTTGTTCTGTCCATGTTAGGTCACGCGTGCTCTGGGGCTCACGGGGGCTGTAGCCACGACTGCACGGACGAACCGGGCGGCGTCCGCTGCGGTTGCCCCCCTGGACTCAAACTGTCGGTCAACGGAGTGATGTGTGAGGGTAAGCCACCTGCTGCTAACACAGCATGTGCCCCACGGTCAGGGATGAGCCCTCTGGCTGCCTGTCCCAGGCAGGATGTTTGAGACCCCTTTTTTTTTTTTTAAAACCTTTTCTTCATATTAATCAGTTTTGGCCCCCGATTCGCATGTCGGTAGCCCCAAAAGTGGTGTCCTGAAAAGTTTAGCAAAAACGTCCGTAAAGCAACTGAAAAGCAGATGGAACTACTGAGGGGATTGTATCGTGTTCCTAATCAGGCCGGTTGGCTTTTCCAGATGTGGATGAGTGCAGCGAGCCCTTTCCCCCCTGCACTCAATACTGCACCAACACGGTGGGCTCCTTCTACTGCCACTGCAGAGAGGGCTTCGTCCTGGACCGGTCTGTGTGTCTGGCCTCAGGTGAGGTCCGCCTCCGCCGCTCATGGAGACCCTGTGTGTCTTAACCATGGAGCCTTATTTTACTGCATTTTGGAATAGGCATTGGTTTTCAAACCATGTGCGATCAATATGTATCCTGCGCAGAAGACTTGTGTGCAGATTACAAATTGATCCGACATATGGTAGTGGCGGACCGTGACTTTTAAATCTTGCCCGCCCCGGGTTTTCATTTTAGCATGGCATTTTCCTTCCCATCAACTGCAATCAGTAGCATTTCAATAGGCTGAAAAAGAGACGTCTTTCATTTACTACTTCACGTTCCAAAACAAATCAATGGGCCTTTTGAAGGGTTATATCCTCTCAAACACTTTTGATCAGATGTTATTAAAATAAAGAATTTATCAAATAAAATCAGTATTCTTTGAGTTGTATATAATCTGATCAAAGGGATCACTTAATCGTCTCCCCAGAGTACTTTTAAGTACACTTTTCAGTCAACCTGATCCTTATCCATTATCCCCTCCTGTGATTAGTCAGTCAAGGCCCTCTTCTCTTAACTACTGGCCTTGAGATCATTGAGGAACATTTCAGATTAGTTGACAATGAACCATAATGTCATAAGGAGCAGGTAGGTATTGGGAAGCCTACAGGTAGACTGTAGAAACCGGGGCTAGAACCCGGTCTCTCTTGTCTGGCAGGCAAAGACACCAGCTACTGTCTCACTGTCATTTTGTATACCGCCTCCAGGTGGCGCCACTGTCTCACTGTCACCTTGTGTACCGCCTCCAGGTGGCGCCACCAGACTGCTGGCTGTCCAGAAACGATCCCTGGGCCTCGTTGGTCTCAAAGGCCAGGCTTTTGAAACGCTCTGGACAGCGGACTCTGAGCCTCTTGCGGTGACCTTTGACCTGGTCAGGGGGTGGTACTACTGGGCAGAAGGCCAGGGCTCGATCTTCAAGACTGACGGGAGGAAGAACCACACTGTGCACACTGGTGGGTTGGTCCGCTTTGTTCATTATAATGACTTGTGAGTGGTAGCACGTGTACTACAGGATTAATGATTAAGACCTGATCATGCCGTTTCTAATGAAGATGATGCGTTCAATCTGTCTTCCATCAACAGGGCTGCCAGGGATCATATCTTTGGCTTGTGATTGGTTGAATGGGGATTTGTATTGGACCAATCGGAAGACTCAATCGATCTACATGGGTTCTGCTGATGGGAAGGGCTTCACAACGCTACTGAGCAAAAGCATCAGTCCATCCGAGATGGTGGTTTTACCCACGGAAAGGTAACTCGTGCTTGCTGCTGCTATGACATCGGCTTTGGCTGACCTCTTCTGGTTCCTTCAGCAGCCATCTTGGTTGGTGATGAAAAAGAACGCATACAATAAGGAAATGATGATGCACGCATACATGAAGCACAATTAGTCAACACACTGTGTGACAATTAATGACCTAGGCAACAATCATCCTGAACAAAGTATGAAGTGGTCACTATGGGCCTTCTGTGTCTACAGCCTGATGTTCTGGATCAACGTGGGCCCGGGAGAGAGGACGACTCTGGACTGCTCCTGGATGGATGGTGCCGACAGGAGACCCCTGGTGGTCCTGACCACTCAGAGGGCCCACAGCCTCACACTGGACGTGGCCTCCAGGAGACTGTACTGGATCAGCGACTTCAAGCACGTACGACTTGGGGAATCCATGTTTTATAAGAGTCCTAAAATACTTTTTCGGTCCTTACAGCGTTTGATGTAGTCACACCATTGGACACACCAAAAGGAAGTTTGCATTTTCAAAGATGCTTGTTTTTCTTAAATGTAGTAGCTTTACTAAACATAAACTATTGTATAGATGTGCTATAGGTTAATACTTTATTATGTTTCCACATCGCATCAAACCATATGACTATCTCAATCTTGTATCAGTGACTATTTTTGCATAACGTGATGAACATTAAGACCTTGGTTCCTTGACGATGCGAAGGAGAACCGTACAGGCGTCTAGTTTGAACTAATGTTGCGATTCCTGATGCGTGCCTGAAGACGGAGCCTCTGAAGAGCTCCCATTTGTGTTCCTCCAGTCCGTGGAGACGGTCAGGGTGGACGGCACTGGCCGCTCCTGGTTCCCCGGCCTGCTGGGCGGCCCCGGGGCTGCCACTGGGCTCGCCGTGTTTGGAAACCGCTTCTACTGGACGGACCGCAAAGGACTCTGGAGGGCAGATCAGAACCAGACCAGCGTGAAGGCGCTGATCCAGAGGGCCCCTCTTCCCTTCATGACGGTCGTCCACGAGCTGCAGCAACCACAAGGTAGTGTGGGTGAAAGGGCTTTGACCAAGGGCAGGCCCAGGAGTTTACTGCTCTGCTCTGAGGGTTTTTTTGCTCTTCAGTATGTCCTCTGCTTTTACCCTACAGACATCTCTAGGGTAAGAGCACAGGTAGTACTGAAGAGTCTTGCAATGAAGATGAATGCTATGGCATACATCTCTATGGCAATATTGGCCTATTTTTTAACTTAACAGTTTTGATATTGATATTTGATGTTCCCTAATGATTCGTAGCCACCAGCGAACCACTACTAATCATTAGTGTAGCCATAGTTCTAACCACTTGTTAACCTACTGCTTACCACGTGTGCGATGCACATTTTCTCGTGGGCATCGATGTTACAGGCAGAGTGGTTGGCATGAAATCGAGAGAGGGGAAGTGATGCACAGAAATTGAGTTGGTCTCGATGGTCAGGGGACAAAACGGTTGACTGCAAAGTCTCTGCCTTCGTTGACCAGTATCTTCAACCATCATGTAGTGAGTGGTGAAGGTGTTGCTCATCATGTAGTGAGTGGTGAAGGTGTTGCTCATCATGTAGTGAGTGGTGAAGGTGTTGCTCATCATGTAGTGAGTGGTGAAGGTGTTACTCCATGTAGTGAGTTGAGTGGTGACAGTGGCGTTCCTTGTGACCCAGGCTCCTCAGCGTGTACAAACAGTCCCTGCCAGCTCTGCCTGCCCACCAAGAACAACCCCCTGGGCTTCACCTGCAGCTGCCCCGACTCAAAGATACTCATGCCAGACAGGAGATGCGAATGCAAGTATATTTGAACGTCATTGAACCGACTTTTTCCACATGCAGAAATGTACACCATAGCCATTGGATCAGGACTAGATCCATGGATGAACTACATTTAGGCATTTTTGGTTCTTACTGTAATAAATAAAAATATACGTATTCTAGGAAATAATTGAAAATTAAGCCTTTGTTTGTCAAAAAATACATGAAGGTATTTATTTACCATTTATTCTAGCAAGTCCAAATTAAACAAATTTTAAATAATGTGCGTTGAATCTGGGCCAAGCTGTTTAGAACAGACTTCATCTTCATGGTACCCAGCAAGGTTTTTGTCAAATTCAGCAAAATACAAAATCTCCGGCTCAAGGGACTCCGGAGCTGCAAGCAAGAATATTTCTGGATCAGCGCCTGGAAAAACACCACACATCTTTCTCTTGACAGACCCGAGGTTCGTGTATGCAACTGAGGCGAGCATCAACATGTTGGAGTTCAAGGAGGGGGAAGTGATTCAGGCCCAGCTGTTCACCACCAAGGGCATCCTCACCTACGACGTGGACTGGTACCGAGACGGGTTTTACTGGGCCAACAGAAGCGGCCAGATACAGCACACCAGCCTCACGCAGCGCAAGACCCAGCCTGTCCCCACGCTGCTACCAGGTATACCTTCTGGTGAACTCTGTAACCATATGGGGCGTATTGATCTCCCAAAGGTTTCCCAAATTGATGTGGTATGCATCCTGAAATTGTGGAATAGTATTCAAATTTCTTTTTGACGCAGTATCACCTTGGTACACTTTCAGAACGAATTTCCTGCAGTGAAGGGCTGTTATCTGCCCTGTTCCCCTGATGTAGTGTTTAACACAATCTTTCCCGCGATCGTTCCCTCAGTTTGTTTAATCAAGTTGGACCAGCGATCTGGAGTCATCTTCTGGGTGTCATGTGACCAGGCCACCATCGGCATCACTGTTGCATTCGGTGGTTACCCGCAGGAACTGTACCGCACCAAGGGGGGCGGGATCAAGGACGTGTATGTTGATTGGCTGCGGGGCACGGTGTACTGGCTGGAGGGCGTGCGCCTCCTGAGCATGGGGGTGCAGGGGGGTCCTGCCAAGGAGCTCCTGAACCTGAGCTCGGGCTTCACTGGGACCATTGCCCTGGACCTGCGGGCCAACGCCATGCTGTGGACCACGGCCTCTGCAGGTGGGTGGAGCCACTTTCAGATCCCTCGAGATGAAGCATCCTGTTGATTTGGTCACGAAAAACAAATCATTGAGTCGTGGTTTGTGTTAATCATTGAGCTTTGGTGGTTGAAATGATGCAATCAGGGTTTTGTGGAGTGAAAGATGTTTGACTGATGGATGGACCTCCAAGATATTTGGGAGACTCAAATGCTGCTTTTCTTAAAAGTTGAATGCAACCTTAAATTAATCTAGGCATGTTAAACGTGCTCAAATGGTCTTAAGTGGTACGTGAACATATTTCAAGCTTTGCTTGTCCTCCGCCTCACTTGTAAGTCACTCTTTACTCAATATAAAGTAAAGGGCTTTTGACCAGCCCGCAGTCTGTCAACCCTTCACACAGCCTTCTGCTGCTCTGTTGCAGGCTTGTCGACACTGAGCTTGCTCCAGAAAAGGACCCACGTCTACGGCCCTCGATGGAACATCACAGGGTCAGTGGTTGCGGCATTCGAACCCTACCTGCTGTCCCTCTCCGATAATGCCCTAACACTGTGGGACCGCCGAGATGGGCGTAGCCTCAAGGTCGTCACCCTGGATGGCAGTGTGTTTGGGGTGATGGTGGCTCTGAAGGACATAAGGGCAGGTAGGGCTGCTGAGCAAAAGTGTGATGAAATCTATTCCATGCTGTCTTTGGTAACACAAGTTATTTTAAAGAGTAATCTTTGGAGTAAGATCAAAAGATCCCCATAAACTATGTGTTGTGGGCAAGGCACACTTTATTTGTGGGATTTGGCGTCTAGTCAGCCAAACGGTATCTATTGTTTTCTTCAGGTCCAGACCAGCCCATCTGCCCAAAGCCATCTTTTCTGTGCCCTGATTCGGAGGTGTGTCTGACCCCAAGCCAGCTCTGCGACGGGAAGGAAGACTGCCCGAATGGGTTTGACGAAAACCTATGCGTTAAGAGCTGTCCTCAGAAAGGTAAGCAATCTGAACTTCTCATGTTTGGTTTATTACCTGTACCCAGTGGTGGAACCCCTACCTGCCTACAGATGCCTTCATGTTGTTGAGCCAGAACTGACTGCTGATATACTGGCAGGTCTGACACTGATGGCCTTCCTGTTCTCGGGGGGGAGAGAAGTGTGGCCGATTTGGTCTCAAGATGTCGTGCTGGGGCGTGGCTTGTTTTGGGTGATTTTGCCCATTGCTAGTCAGCTGTCTGCTTCGAGTGGTTGCTCATGAGTTGTCGAGACAAACTAGCTATTGCGGTACGGCAGGATGCCTGACCTCATATACATCCAAGTTGGGGTGACAGTTTATAATAAACACTGGTTTCACTGTTTACCTTGTTGTAGGAGACTTCAGGTGTAAGGACCGGCGGAGCTGCGTCCCCAGGAGCTCGGTGTGTGACGGTCGTGCTCACTGCAACGATGGCTCGGATGAGTTGGGCTGTCCTACCGTAGCAGCTGTGGCTCCCCAGACAAACAGCCTCAAGTGTCGTAAGGGCTCCAAGGCCTGTAGAGACGGCCAGCAGTGTGTTCTCTACTCCCACGTGTGTGACGGAGAGCCAGACTGTGGAGATGGATCTGACGAGGAGGGCTGTGGTGGGTGAATATATATTGTGGGGGGGGATTAGCAAACTTGTTTTGAGTCAGTCCATGTGGAAAAAAACATTGTGTCTGGGCTGAACATTCTAGCCCCAGTGTCTGTTGGATCACTGAGGAATCTCTACCTTTTCTCAATGTTTCAGAAAAGTATTCTGTTCCTCCACTGGTACCAGCCGTGGGCTCATCAGACAAACCCTTCCCTACTGTGGTCTCTGGAGAGGTTACTGGTCCTCCCGAGCCCCCCCCTCCCCCCTGCATCAGCCCGGCAGTACAGTGTCCTCAATCAGACATCTGCATCTCCCAGACCCAGCTCTGCGATGGCCGGAAAGACTGTCCGGATGGATCGGATGAGGGGAACTGTGTGAAAAGATGTACAAATAAAGGTACTGAGTCCGTGCACACGGAGGGGTGTTCATTTCTCAAATTGTATTTGATCAGTGTAGAAAATGGTCCAAGCTACACGCCACCTAGGTAGCTGTCACACTCCACCTAGGTGACTTTTCTGGGCTCCTCCAAACATAGGACATCGGGTGTTGGTGGTGTTCCGGTTTAATGTTGAAAATGTAGATGAAGCTGGTAAGGGTGCTCCGCTGCCATGTAGGAGATCTCCCGAGTGTGTGTGGTGATGGCTGGTTTAACCTATGCACACTGATTGATGGCTGGATGCAGCCTCTGCCGTGTCGGAGGCAAAGCAGCGGGTGTGGGAGAAGTTCAGAGAGGCCATGGAGATGGAATTTCGGCCGGAATCGAGGTGTTAATGGAAAACCATCTGGCACCTCAGGAGGGGGAACTGGGCAACTATCCAATCTGTGTACAGTAAGGATTGGACTCTGTTGACCTCAACTGAGGAGGTAGTTGAACACTATGAGGAACTCCTGAAACTGACTAACAAGCCTCTATGGTGGAGGCAGAGCTTGAGGCTAATGGGGGGTTTGTCGTCAATGTCCCTGTCGGAGGCCACTGAGGTAGTCAAACAAGTCAACAGTGGCAAAGCCCTAGGGATTGATGAGATCCAGACAGAAATTGCTGAAAGCTCTTGGTGTGGAAGGGCTGTCTTTGTGGACCAGTCTATTCAATATTATGTGGGAGTTTGGGACAGTGCCAAAGGAGTGGCAAAACGGGGTGATGGTTCCCCTGTTAAAAAAGGTGGACTAGAGTGTGCAAATTAAAGAGGTATCACACCACTCAGCCTCCCTGGTAAAGTCTACTCCAAGGTGC
This sequence comes from Merlangius merlangus, assembly GCA_900323355.1. Classification (NCBI taxonomy): domain Eukaryota; kingdom Metazoa; phylum Chordata; class Actinopteri; order Gadiformes; family Gadidae; genus Merlangius; species Merlangius merlangus. The sequence continues at coordinate 2,667 of OOFH01120490.1, read as the reverse complement.
TGGAAAGGAGGGTTCGGCCAATCGTCAAACCTCAGATTGAAGAGGAACAATGCATTTTGTGACGTGGACCTCAGGACCTACTCTTCAGTCGGAAGGATCCTGGAGGGGACCTGGGAGTATGCCCATCTGGTCTACATGAGTTTCGTGGAGCTGTAGAAGGCATATGACCGGGTTCCCCTGGGAGATTTTGTGATTATGGGGTGAGGGGGTCATTTCTCAGGGCCAGCCAAGCTCTGTACTCCCAAAGCGGGAGCTTTGTCCACTTTCTCAGCAAGTCTGTTTCGTTCCCTGCGGGTCTTGGCCTCCTCCAGGGTTGTGCTTTGTCGCCAATCCTGTTTCTGATATTCATGGACAGGATATCGAGGCGTACTCCTGGTGGGGAGGGGTTGCAGTTTGGTGGTCTGAGGATCTCATTACTGCTTTTTGCAAATTGTTGGCATCAGTCGGCCTGTGACCTTCAGCACTCACTGGATCGGTTCGTAGACGGGTGGCGTGGCTGGGATGAGGGTCAGCACCGCTGAATCTGAGGCAATGACTCTCGGCAGGAAACCGGTGGATTGCCTATTCTGGCTAGGGAATGAGTCCTTGGCCACAGTGAAGGTGTTTAAGTGCCTCCCGTCTTGTTTGCGAGTGAGCCCAAGAATTTGAGCAGTGGGGGGCGGCATTTCATCGCTTTCCCGCACTGTTGTGACGAAAAGAGAGCCTAGCCACAAGGCAAAGCTCTCGATCTGCCGGTGGATCATCGTTCCTTACCTCACCTTTTGGACATAATTGCTGGGGGATGACCGAAAGCATGATATTGCGGGCCGAAGTGGCCGAAACAGGTATTCTCAGGAGGGTGGCTGGCGTCTCCCTTAGTGGTGGGGTGAGAACCTCAGTCATCCTTGAGGAACTGAGTAGAGCCGCAGCTCGTCTGCTTAGAAAGGAGTCAGTTGAGGTGGTTCATCTGGTAAGGATGCCCACTGGGTGCCTCCCTGGGGAGGAAGCCTCTGGGAAGACCCAGGACTAAGTGGAGAGATTATATCTCAACACTGGCCTAGGAACCCCTCGGGTTCACCCCGTCAGAGCTGGTCAATGTGGCCCGGGAAAGCGAAGTCTGGGGCCCCCTGCTAGAGCTGCTGCCCCTGCGATCCGACCCCGGGTAAGCGATTTTTGAAAATGATCACACTGTTTTATCAATGTGTGCAGCCTCACCCAGCCCCAGGGTCCAATCAGACTCCGCCAGGAGAGGCTGCTTCAACCAGCCATCATCCACACATACTCCTAGTTGCATTCCCACAAGACTTTGAAATGCTCTTGTACATTTCAGCTGACTTCAGGTGTAAGGACCGTCGGAGCTGCGTCCCCAGGAGCTCAGTGTGTGACGGTCGTGCTCACTGCCACGACGGCTCGGATGAGTTGGGCTGTCCTACCGTAGCAGCTGTGGCTCCCCAGACCAACAGCCTCAAGTGTCGTAAGGGCTCCAAGGCCTGTAGAGACGGCCAGCAGTGTGTTCTCTACTCCCACGTGTGTGACGGAGAGCCAGACTGTGGAGATGGATCTGACGAGGAGAGCTGTGGTGGGTGAAGATTTGGTGGATTAGCAAACTTGTATTGATCCATGTGTAAAAAAAACAAAAAAAAAACATAATTGTGTCTTGGCTGAACATCCTAGCCCCAGTGTCTGTTGGATAACTGAGTCAAACTCTTCCTCTAAATGTTTCAGAAAAGTATTCTGTTCCTCCACTGGTACCAGCCTTGGGCACATCGGACAAACCCTTCCCTACTGTGGTCTCTGGAGAGGTTACTGGTCTTGCAGAGCCAACCCCTTCCCCCAAGGCCCTCTGTATCAGCCCGGCAGTGCAGTGTCCTCAATCAGACATCTGCATCTCCCATGCCCAGCTCTGCGACGGGCGAAAAGACTGTCCGGATGGATCGGATGAGGGCAACTGCGTGAAAAGATGTACAAATAAAGGTACTGTGTCTGCGCATCCAGAGGGGTGTTCTTTTCTGAAATTAAATTGTTTCTAAACTGGTGCGCTCGTTTCATGTAAACCTTTTAAGATGCTTCCCCATTTCAGTGTGAATATTTTCATTCTAGATGTGTCTGTAGTAAATGTCCATGCTACACACCACCTAGGTGGCTGCCACCCTCCACCTGGGTGACTTTTCTGGGCTCCTCCAAACATAAGATGCAGTTTGGTGGTTTTGTATCCGGTTTATTGTTGTAGTTGAACATGGCAATAGGGCTCCCCTGCCATGTAGGCGATATCCAGAGTGTTTGGAGAGGGCTGGTTTAACCCGTTCATACTGATTGATCAATGTGCAGCCTCACCTGGCCCCAGAGTCCAATCAGACTCAGCATGGTGAGGCTGCTGCAACCAGCCCTCATCCACACAGTGTCTTTCCCACAAAGCTTTGAAATGCTCTTGTACATTTCAGCTGACTTCAGGTGTAAGGACCGGCGGAGCTGCGTCCCCAGGAGCTCAGTGTGTGACGGTCGTGCTCACTGCAACGATGGCTCGGATGAGTTGGGCTGTCCTACCGTAGCAGCTGTGGCTCCCCAGACCAACAGCCTCAAGTGTCGCAAGGGCTCCAAGGCCTGTAGAGACGGCCAGCAGTGTGTTCTCTACTCCCACGTGTGTGACGGAGAGCCAGACTGTGGAGATGGATCTGACGAGGAGAGCTG
>OOFH01120479.1:0-12944 GCA_900323355.1 Merlangius merlangus | reverse complement strand
TTTTTTCCCCATATAATGGTCTGACCGGCTGGCCCACGAAAGTAGTTCATCAGCGGCCCTATTGACACTGGGCTGGCCCAATCACATCCCCTGGGCTGACCCAACACCCCTTTCGATTTGGACCTGCCTACATAATGCATTAGGACGGTAAACAAACTCAGCGTGGCCCATGGCCTTGACATTCTTGACACGCGCACGCTAGTCTGCGGCCCATTGGCTGTCTTCTTTACTGACTAGGGGCTCGTCCAATCATATCACCAAACACCTTCTACCTTTAGCTTGGTCGGTGCACAGAAACCCACGTTTCGTGAGAATCCTCCAGTCTAAAATGGAGAGAAAGAGAAAAGGGGATACAGAGAAACTGCGAGACAAGAAGAGGCTTGCTCTTCAAGCCAACGCTGCCAAATGTGGCAAAATATCAGAAATGTTTGCCACGGCAGGGCCATCATCAGCTCCCGTGGATGACAGTGATGCTGGTGGCGATACGATACAACGACCTACGGTAAGCTTACTGATCATGAATTAAAACGTCTCTAAAATATGTTTGACTTAGGACCTATGTTCTATGGCCAAGTTCGTTTGCATTGTAAATACAAGACAAGTCTGTAGCTGTTGCTTATCGTCATATAGCCACATGAACCTTTGTCTGATAGAAACGCCATACTTTACTTCGCTAGTGAAGCCAGCAGGGAAACTGAGATGTAGACCTGTATTCTCTAACAGAACGGTGGGAGGATTCACTGTGGGCAGGTTATCCTTATCTTGTCTGTCGTGTAACTTTCAAATTTCAGGTTGCTGAAATACTGCTGTAAAGAATATTCATAATTTGTGTTTGCAGTTGAAAGGGGATGGTTCATTTATAAGTTGTTTTTTTAACGGCAGCTTGATGCTGAAGAACCCATTGTCGAACACACACTCACATCTCTACTGGTCGACAATGTAAGTAGTTGAAAAAACGACCACTAGGTGGAGACTCTTACCGACGGCGGGTTATTATCTCCTCTTCCTGAAAAAACTAATGAAACTCAAATGAATGAGTTCTTATCCATCTTTGAAAGGGTTCCTTGAAAGTGTGGATACGGTTAATAGATTAGTTGATAGATTAATATTAACACTTCAATATTTCTATCCTAATTGGGGCCGAGATTTTATTTAGCACGCAAATCTAGAATAAAGGCATATTAGGCTACATTCCTTGGACATATGTGTGCAATTTAATAATAATTTAATAATTATTACGTTCCATATAATCTATAATTGTATTTAATAGGGATAGATAGGCCTACTAATAAATGAATAAATAAAGCAAACCAAGCGCCAGCATGTGGCGCTCAGTGTGATGACATCATGTTTTAGGGACTCACATCACGTTTTAGTGGGACTCATTTCAACATGAAAATTTGGATCAAGATTAAAACAATTTCTGTGTTTGCATTCTGAATGTTTTGTATGCCTAATGTGTAAGAAACAGATGCACACATGCATTAGGCCTATATTCGTTTTATTATTAGCCGATTATTTAGGATTGTAATAGCCTAGAGGTAGAGTTACAAACTTATTGGAGACAAGGGAATCAATATTTATAAAGGCAATACAATGTTTACATATTTTTAAAGCAGACTACTAGGCTGCAACACGAATTTAAATGGAACTTGGATGCATTAGAAAACCTTAAAAAACGTGTTGGAAAAAGTGTGGGAATGGTCAGTGTCTATGCCGTGTCGCTGTGACAATCCAGATCCAGCCTGCACAACACACAGTAAATCGTTCACTGTTTAATCCTCTTAAACTGGATTCAAAACACTTTTATTTTATCTCAGTGTTCGGATCCCTACAGAAACTGTGAGTTTTACGAGCAGTGGTTAATCGAAAGCACTTTAGGGCTGTTTAGGGGTTGCCGGACGTTGAAGCTGATTTCCTGTTTTTGAACGCTTCCATGACAAAGTGGTGAACTCCCACAAGCAGCCACTGGAGGGAGTGCGGGGCGCTGCAACGCGGTGTCAAAAATGGAGAGCAGCCTTTGATGGGGCCAAACCAAGCGGGCCGCTGCGGTCCGGGCCGCTGTGAATAATACAAAGTGAATGGGGGCCCCATTCACTTTGTATTGGATCCCATATCGCACGTAGGAATTATTAACAATATGTATTTAGCACCCTGACACGTTTATGTTGTAATGTCAATATGTTTTTGTTTCCTTAAGAAAAAAATGCTAATATTTGAGTAGGCCTATTAGTGTGAACAGCCACCTCGTGGACATATTTTATATAACTTTGGTTATAGCGCATGTTTCTCATTATTGTTTGGAATTGTTTTATTTCTAATTATGTTCAATTCATTGCTTGTCAGTGCCATTTCCTCTGTGTTATCACATTGTTTTCCACCAAGGTTTTCTGTGCTCCATGAGGACGCTCCAATCGCTCTGAGAGAGGATTGTCCTCCACACCGTTTCTCCTCCCGTCCCCTGGGAAGTGAAACAAATGCATGGCTGAAATCGGCAGGAGCAAGCAAACGAATCAAAGATTACAACGACCAAAAATTGTGTTGGGTGATCAAATTCAAAATATGCAATTGGATTTTTTCACAAAGAAAAACGACACCTTTGGGAAGCTTGATATTTGATTAATTAAAAAGAACAGGGAAATGCTTGAAAAAAGATAGACAAAACTGATTTGTGTGTAGAAAATACAAAAATCATGTCTCAACAATTAAATTGCAACAGAGCACAAAGTCCTGGTTTGGAAATGTATTAGTGAACTTAAAATAGTTCAAGGTAATAGTTCTCTTTGTTATCTATCCCACGAAGCCTATGGATTTATTTACCAAATTTAGGAACTATTTTGGACCGAAATGGTTCCTCCCTCATAGAGCTCCCCAATGCAGTGGGTGTCCTGCGAGAGAAGCTCAGTCCCTCTCTAGCAGGCTCCTATCATGCTGTGGAGTCCAAGGAAAAAAATCGTTCAAAGATTAATACGGCTGAGAAATTAGGCAAAACAAATATGAAATGAAAGACAAAACAACACTTCAGAGATTGGCATATTGGAAGCAAGAGCCAATCCAAATATATGAAAATGAACATCAGTAGCCAAGCTTCAACATCCGACAAGTGCTTTGGACTAGCACCCAGCCAACATCACTGCTCCACCACCTCTCAGCATACAGGCAACATCACTGCTCCTCCACACACCAGCACCCAGGCAACATCACTGCTCCTCCACACGCCAACCTGCAGCACCCAGCCAAGATCATGTTTTATACTACTCAGCATCCACTGCTGTAGGATACTTATACACAAAAAAATGATTCCTTATATAATACAGTAATATAACGGTTTTATAGTCTAAATCTATATGAATATTGATGTAGGCTACCATAAAAATAGCCCTTGTCCTTATTGTGCAACGTTTATTATAAAAGTGATAATACTAATTTCATGGAATTTATAGCTGTTACAGAAATAGCTGTTTGTGGTTAACGTGTTGCTTACATGATATAGTATTCTCACGTTAGCCTAATCTGTTTCCTGTTAACGTTCCCCAAATCTACTCATTAATGGGGATGATAAACGCACATGCTTTAACACATGTTCGATTTGATTTATTTGATTCAGATCTGCTGAAAATATACAATCTGATCATTGAATGTTTTGCCTTTTAAAAATGAAAAATGTAGCGGACCAGAGCCATTCGTTCTGAATGGCTCTTGTTTTGAGGACTTCCAGAGACAAAGTGGAAAACTTCCAAAACTTAGAGGAGGCGGAGCATGGCCACGCAGTGTCAGAAAGGAGACCACACTGTTGGTGGGACCGAGCCCTGACGTGTCGTCACCGAAGGATACAGACCCCGAAAGAATTGAATTTAGTGTTATTGTCATCAAGTAGTGCTGGAAGTGATAGCAGAGCTGTATGATGCACCAGAGTGAGTGCACTTATTGAAGACACAACCTAGGCCTACTTGAGTTCCTATTAAAGTGCGCTACTTCACCACCAGGTGTGAGTGTGATAGTGGTGCAAATGAGAATGACCCTGGCACTAGAGCTATTCAAGAGCATTCAAGAGAAGAATATAAACTGCACTATTCTTGATGATGGTTCACCAGTCAAGTTTAAATATTTGTAATGTTACGTTTTCATATGTTATGTTATTTTAATCGTGTATGTGGTTGCTAGATAAAACTCTAGATGTAACCCGCCGCCTATAGAACAACAGAGTCCTCTGATTGGTCCCTCCGTCGGCAGGCCCGGGGGCGGTTGCACAAGCTTTGTGTAAGTTCTAACAAAGTTTAGTGATGAAGTCATTGTTAACTACGGTGGGGTTTGCATGACTAAATCAAAACTGGTCCACAACAAACTAGTTTTAGTTTTAGTTACCCCTAAGCAGGTTTAATGGTGGCATTGTGCGAGGAAAAGTAATCATTGGAATTAGAATATTATTTTATTATGGGGAAGGGCGCTCAGTGGGCACTGTGCTGAACCCAAAAGCCTGGTTCTACCAGGATACTGCGGCATACCACGTTTAACTAGTATGTTTCAAGACACAACGCTAGATTAAGTTGAGTACAACACAAACAAAGTCAATTCCAGTTTTGCCATGTGAAGACTAAGGCTGAATCCGAATTAATTTCTCATTGCTCAACCCTACCCTTCATTGCTCAACCTTACCCCTAACCCTAATCCTAACTTTTAAGCCGACCCCCTACCCTTCTTCCCCTACCAAATGGGACAACCCTACCCTGTGACGTCATTGCTAGTCCCTACCCTGTGACGTCATCATTAGTCATCATTAGTCAACTGGAAATGCTTGACCCCCAACCTCCCCGTGACCCCCTAGCAGATAACTAGGCACCTGGTAATGCTACATAAGGTACAGACTGGCTGCAATTGTCTCGGGCAACGAGCAAGCCCCATTGATAAGTTGTTTAACCTGAAATGGTATTTGTATTATGTATTTTGTAATTGGCATGTTTAAATGAAGGACTTTTTTAATACTACAATCTGTCCCTCGTAATATACCACTTATTTTGAATGTCCCTTAGCTACATGCTAAAGGTGGTATTATATAAGAATAGGTTAAGAACAAGAACACAGAAGAAACACTTTATTAACATAAAGAAATAAATATAAAAACCTAAGATTCCATGGTCCCTATAACATGCATATATTTGAAAGTAGGCAATATCTCTTTTATAGAAGGCTTATTTTAATCAATATAAAATGTATGCGTTAACGTTAAATGAACATTAACTGTATCTATCAGATTGATTAATATCTCATCAAATCGCACCGGACCGTTACAACATTGAATCGAATCACATCGAATCGTTCCATATTAAAATGTATCGTCCCTGAATCGTATCATAGCACATGTATCTAGATACGTATCGTCCTATAAAGGAGAGATGCACACTCTTAATAAATATCATGCAAACAAGAACCAGTGATATAATGAAACTAATATTGCACATTACAAAACGGCATCAACCATCACATTTGATCAATAACACATGTTATGTACAATGTATAAGAACTGATGGATAGATACAGATAGATAGATAGATAGATAGATAGATAGATAGATAGATAGATAGATAGATAGATAGATAGATAGATAGATAGATAGATAGATAGATAGATAGATAGATAGATAGATAGATAGATAGATAGATAGATAGATAGATAGATAGATAGATAGATAGATAGATAGATAAAATCATATTGATCCACCGTTCTCCAGAGTAGTAAGCATTTTTAAAACAAATTATTGCATTACTTGGAAGGGGATTAAAGCTCATCTTCAACCTGGAGACCCTAGAACATGGAAAATATGGATATCCTACGACATGACTCATGAGCCCGGCAGCTCCCCGACCGGGCCGGGCTGCAGAGCGGAGCCCCCGGTGTGATTATTAACATACAGTAGAAAACACTTACATGTGTGGTTTTCAATCCTGTCGCATCTTTTCGCCCGCCATCTTGCCTAGGATTTTTCTGGATTTTTCATTTTTCATTTTTCAACCCACTTTATGTGAGGCTAAAATTAGTAAAATAAGTAGCTTAAAAGACTAGGGATGTAATGGCACATAAGCATGCTTCATCTGTACCAAAATACCCATCTATATATTTTTGCTTAGCATAGCAACGTAGTGGTGAGTTGGCATGGGTTTTCAGGTTACTTGGCTATGAATGCTATTATATTGATCTGTATTGGCCTTTACTAAGATCGTACCTACTAGGCGTGTCACTTACTGGGCAATGAATTATTTAGACTACTGAAGTGACTAACATGCCTTATTTCACTTTCAATTACAGTAACAGTTCCATAACATATAAAAGCATTGACCCTTTCCCTTGAAGCCTCTCCCGGCTGAGCTGACTCAGTGACAACAAGCGCCTTTACAACTCAATGTGTGGAAAGAGGCTGACAATGCCCTATAGATTGCACATACTGGCCTGACCATAAGTACAATCAGAAATCAAGCATTGTATACTCTCATGCATATTCTGACTGCTCTGCTCACTCATTTCCAAGTCAATCCAGACCTTTTCAATAAACACATATTCTATCAGATTATATTCCAATATAACAGTGCTCCAACGATTATGAAATTCACGTTGATTTAAGGCAGTCTTGAAAGTTAAATTTGATTGACCTGCACCCGACAAGACATGGCATGACCCTAGAGGTAATGATGTGTTTTAGGCTTAACTCAATTCTTCAGACTCAAAAACTCTGCAAGCAAATAACCAATGGACATATGGACTATGATTGAAGTGTTAGTGAAGTCAAACATCGATAGCGTTGGTATGTCTTGGTGTGGGCTCATCGTCTTGTCCTTGGACCCACATCCTGCCTTCTGTCCCTCATGGGGACGCAACAACAGCGGATGCAAGTGAGCAGGAGCAATCTGACCATCCCAAAAGACTATCTCCTCCAGTCTGCAGTCATTTCTAGTACCTCTCCATTAAAGAGATAGCGAGGTATATTTCTCTCCCAATTGATATGGATTTTCTTTATATAATCTTGCTTTATCAGTTCTGTATATTAGTTAGCTATTGAAAATAACTATACCTAAAAAAAGGAATACTCAAATCCCCATCTATTTATCCACTCGAGCAAATGAGTTTTCTCTCTCAATGCTTGTTCAACACACCATATATAATACAAAACCCATTTAGAGTGCAGTGGTGCTTTGTTAAGGCTTATCAAGACATAACTGTGGTATAGTCCTAGTATTCCTCTCTCCATGCGTGGGAGAAGCCTAGTAGCTGCACAGTGCACACAATGAGCTGTTTGTAACTCAAAGACAACAAACACGTCTTTTGATTAATCCATGAGGAGTGGGGGCTTTCCAGCCTCCATGGTATTTTGGTTAACACTGCCACAGTAACATTTGTTCACCAAAGTTATTTGGTAGTCACTCATTCTCTGGTCTTTCTGTTTCTTTCATTTCATGAGTCTCCAATTGTATCCAGACAAGATTTTTCTTTTTTTGACCATATTTGTTTTACGTTATCATAAAAACAAAGAAGCTGAACGAAATGAAAGAACATACAATGCATAGGCTCCAGCCACACTAAGATAGTAAAAAGAGGGCAGCATGATTGAGAGAAGACAGGCAACTTGTATTACTAAAGACTTGCAGGAGAGGGATATAGGCCAATTGTTAAAACCGTTACTCCTGTTACACACAGCAAGCAAAACATTAACATGAGGGCAAGGTTTGCTCAGTGCGTGTGTGTGGTAACAAAATCTAGGTAATGTTTGAAGTTTGCTTTCATTGTTATTTTGCAGTGGCTGTGCTTGTGGCTCTTTCATGGTCATTCATCTGGTCAAGAAAAAGATCATTGATTTTTTTTACCATCAATACCTCAAATACCATGTTTTACAGATGGTTCTAATGAATGCTTTATAGTTGCTTTATAGTTTTAAAAGGCAACATATAGTGTCATAAAAGGTGCAATCCTGTAAAACTAGAATTACAACAAGGATACATAATACGCTTAGAAATGCTGAAATAGGGTACAGTCAACCATAGCCGCCTGCATCTTCGTATATTCTGTATCAATATCAAGGTCTGTGTTCAGCTCTAGGACAGAAACGTTCTGTAATAAGTAGCAGTGTAATAGGAGACAGGCAGGGTTATAGGTAGTAAGTTAACTCAGGTCACACTGCTTAGTTCTACTAACTTCCTAGGTTGTCATCAATACATTTCTAAACATTTTTAGTGAGTGTCACTTTTTACACTACTGGAGGAAAGGGACTGGATAGTAAACATTACAACAAAAGACCATCAACCAGAAAAATAAAAACAGTTTAATTAGAAATCATGAGTTACCATGAGTGAAACATTCAGTAATGAAACAGTTTTGAGAAAGCCCAAGGGCGGATTTGTGGTCCTTCTAAAGTAGTCAGACAGGTTTTCAACGTGCTGAAATGAAGTTTGCGCAATTCTGCAACAGCAAGAACATACAATAAGCCGACAACAATGTTATTTGTTCACCTTTGATTCCATTACTGCTACCCTCCCTTCCTCCACATTTTTTGCGTTTAGATATGTGTGTATATCAGAGGTAGGAGTTCAAACGGTGTGTGAATACAGAGGAACGTGCATCCGTGTGAAATTAACACACACTAAAGCCAGCCCTGCAAAGATCAAGCTTGCTCGGGGCGAGTTGTCGGTGACAACGCCTTTTCTGGGCAGCCATTGAAACCAGGGTTTCTGTGGTGGACTTTTATGTTCCTCATAATGAGACCACGCTAGTAGGCAAATCAGGACTGCATTGTGTTTTCACCTTTCAGAGAGCAGACACCTTTTACATTGATTCACCTGTATTTGGTTTCTATATTCTCCAAGGGGCAGCAGACCAATAGACTGGCCGGATCCTGTCCCATATGGAACACTTTGTAATGATTTCTAAAGACACATCTGTCACTTTAAGGATATGAATGTGGGGAAGAAGAAAGTTCAATGTTTGGCAAACAATGCACTTTTATCTATAGTGGAACCAGTAGGATCTAGTTGGAAGCTTAAAAACAGCCAAGACCTCTTTAGCAACATGATTTACTGTGGATGAATACCATGTTCTATGTGACATTTTGTGCCAGTCATTAATGTGTAATATCGACACAGTACTAAGTAATAACAGTATTTGACAATGTTACCCTCACAAAGAAGAGTTGCATCAAATTAATCTTGTTACTCTCAACATGCAGGGTTGGTCCCTTGTAATGGGTATGATGCATATTGTAATATATATGGTTCCATTACATCATATTTCATATATTTGATCATAAATGAGGCCTTTATCTTCAAACTTTTCAGTTGATGTTTTTCTTTCAAAAACATATATTTTTCACATACCGCAACAGATGCATCCTTTGCTCGAATTTATACTTATTACTTAATAAAACATTTCAGCCAATCAGAAACAAGCCCATTGGTTTACAGTCTCCTCTCACCAAAGGCTCTGAAGCTATTCTTTTGAGAACCTCAGGTTCACGGACGCACAAACTAAACACAAAGTCAAGCAATTGCACACAAGCACACAATCCCAAGCATACACACAATTGCATGCACACACACAATTGCATGCACACACACACACGCAGCCACACACAATAAGTGGGGTGGTGACCTGGTTTCACACTGTGTGTACCAAGGAGTGGGTGCGATCATTGTCTGGTGTATGTGTTCTCCGATTATATCTAATTACCTCTGGGATCGGGTAACTGTTCACACCGAGCATATATAAAGCCTGGGTCTCACCGCTGGCTGACACACATCTTCCCACCGATACCTGGACATCGGACAGAAGAGAAACATATACTTCCCACAGAAATTATGGTAGGTTTCTAAAATAAGCCTTCATACTTACTGCTTCTGTACTTACTAGCTTTCTTAGTGTGTGCAGCTTTGTGCAACTATTGTATGCCAATCAAACATTTAATATCCATGATCATTTATTATCTCAAGGCCTATCCAATTTGCATACGATAGTGATACAGTTGTGTTTATCCTTTTGAATTTGATTTTAAGCATGTAGATACATTTCAACGGTATCAATACTCGCATACCTCCCAAACCTGAGAGGGTACACCGTTCGTCGCATTACTTTTTTTTAATGTTCAAATTGGGGATATCCCTGGTCAAACAGCAGACCTGAGCTATACCCCTCCCTCCCTGCAGCGTGAGTGCATATCCATCCATGTGGGCCAAGCTGGGACACAAATCGGCAATGCCTGCTGGGAGCTGTACTGCCTGGAGCACGGCATCCAGCCCGACGGCCAGGTTCCCAACGGCAAGACCATCGGTTCAGCAGACGACTCCTTCAACACCTTCTTCAGCGAGACGGCGGCCGGGAAGCACGTCCCTAGGGCCATCTTTGTGGACCTGGAGCCCACCGTGATTGGTGAGTCACACATTGCTGCTCGTCAACTGTCTAGCACGTCCGCACATACAATTACTATTCCCATTTTTGCATTAATCAGTATTCCACCTGGGTTGAGACTTTTCAGTAATCTCGTTTAGCAATTGTGAATGAATGAACTTTAAAAAATAAGTAAAAACAGGTTTACCATTTGCAGTGAACTAGATTTGTTGGTGTTCAATGCGCAGACACAGATTTGTATGGCCTACCAAACAATGTCTCTGTAGATGAGGTGCGTACAGGAACCTACCGCCAGCTCTTCCACCCCGAGCAGCTGATCACTGGGAAAGAGGACGCAGCAAACAACTACGCACGCGGCCACTACACCATCGGCAAGGAGATCATCGACATTGTGCTGGACAGGACTCGCAAACTGGTGAGCCTCCTCCTAATGATGACCAACAAGACCAAACGCCGGTTAGATCTGCTACTGGGAGTTTTTCAGTTGGCCACATTTTACATAATGTGCATGATGTTTTTTCAATTGCGATTGTGCTAATTCTACTTTGACTTTCCTGTCATAGGCTGATCAGTGCACTGGCCTCCAGGGCTTCCTCATCTTCCACTCCTTCGGTGGAGGCACCGGCTCTGGCTTCACCTCCCTGCTGATGGAGCGTCTTTCTGTTGATTACGGAAAGAAATCCAAGCTTGAGTTTGCCATCTACCCAGCGCCCCAGGTGTCCACAGCTGTAGTGGAGCCCTACAACTCCATCCTGACCACCCACACCACCCTGGAACACTCGGACTGTGCCTTCATGGTGGACAATGAAGCCATCTTTGACATCTGCCGCAGGAACCTCGACATCGAACGCCCATCCTACACCAACCTCAACAGGCTCATTGGTCAGATTGTGTCCTCAATCACCGCCTCACTTCGCTTCGATGGTGCCCTGAACGTCGACCTGACGGAGTTCCAGACCAACTTGGTGCCCTACCCTCGTATCCACTTCCCATTGGCCACCTATGCTCCAGTCATCTCCGCGGAGAAGGCCTACCACGAGCAGCTCTCTGTGGCAGAGATCACCAACGCCTGCTTTGAGCCAGCCAACCAGATGGTGAAATGTGATCCCCGCCATGGTAAATACATGGCCTGCTGTCTGCTGTACCGAGGTGACGTGGTCCCTAAAGACGTCAACTCCGCCATCGCTGCCATCAAGACCAAGAGAACCATCCAGTTTGTGGACTGGTGTCCCACAGGCTTCAAGGTTGGCATCAACTACCAACCACCAACTGTGGTTCCAGGAGGAGATCTGGCCAAGGTCCAGAGGGCCGTGTGCATGCTGAGCAACACCACTGCCATTGCTGAGGCCTGGGCTCGTCTCGACCACAAGTTTGACCTGATGTACGCCAAGAGGGCCTTTGTCCACTGGTATGTTGGGGAGGGCATGGAGGAAGGAGAGTTCTCAGAGGCCAGAGAAGACATGGCCGCTCTGGAGAAGGATTATGAAGAGGTTGGCACTGACAGCATTGAGGAAGATGAGGGAGATGAGTTCTGAACTTCTTCAATTGGTCTTTCTAAACATATTCCTTCCAATTAAATAATGACTTAACAAATAGAGGGTGGGCAATAAATGTGGTTGAGCGTTGAATGACGAGGACACGTCAGTAAATTAAAGTAATCCATAATTTTAACATATTTAGAGGTTGAAGTCTAAATCTGTCCGAAAGTTGGTGAAGCGCTATCTCTTATTTATTGGTGAAGCGCTATCTCTTTTTCATTTAAACGTATAATAAAATAAATGAATACGAAAACAAATTAATAAACATAATCATGTTATATTCTTTTTGGAGGATACATAGGAAATACAGTACATTATCAAACGTGTTCATATTGAGATATGTTGTGAGACGGTAGGAGACGGCCATGGTGCCCCTCCCCCATGTCCCCTCATGGAACGCCCGGTATGAAAGGACTCCTGTGTACGTTCAACATACCATTCAGCTGTTCATGAGCCAGAGCCAGAGATTTAGAGAGGCAGAGAGAGATAAGGGGGAGAGGGAGAGAGATAGTGATGGAGAAGGGGAGGGAAGAGATCAACCCAGTATCCCGGAAGAGCATCCAGTAACGGACCCTACAGAGAGACAGAAGGGGATCGGCCAGGGGAAGGGAGGGGTAAAAAGAGATTAAGTGAGCGAGAGACAAACAAAGAGGGCGGGGGGAAATAGGGCGAGGTTACTGGCTGACTTGCTGACTGCGGTTGTTTTCCTATTATGCTCTGTCACACACTTGCCTGCAGCAACAATATAAACCCTATTGTCCACGACTGGCCCACTGAAATAGGGCCAACTGATCAGTTATTAAACACTGGATATAGTTCATTATCAAACAATACGCAACATTTATATAAATAAGCTATTTCAAGAACCTTTTGCATAATAGAGTACTGTTTATCCCTTGGATAATGTCTTTGCTCAATATAAAAGCTTTATCACACCACTTCTCAATGTCAGAAGGTATTTATTTGTCTGTTGAGCCTTTAATCATCGACTTATACAGACACTGAGCAACAAAGAGTTGTGTT
>OOFH01120463.1:0-11502 GCA_900323355.1 Merlangius merlangus | reverse complement strand
TACCTTTCCCGTCACCGACCGACGGCAAAGGATACCTTTCCCGTCAGTTACCGACGCTAAAGTGCCTTTGCCAACAGTCGGTATTTGACGTTCTCGGAGTGAGACTGTGTTGTTGAAACATGCGAGCGAGTGGATAAAATCGTCCTAATAACCATAAACTAAAGATCAGACACAATCACTGGCTGAAGATTATCTAAGGAAAAGGTATATTTCTCGCTAGAAATGTCATTAGAAACACGATTAATGGTGTATCTGTCCTAAAATAATGCATTTCCCATTCAGATAACAAGGTATAACATCTATCTGACGGACCCCCGCGTCGTGGAATACGAGTAATTCCCCCTGGCCGTGGTATAAACAATATTATTCACGAGTTATAATCAACCCCTACAGAGCCATTTTATTTGATAACCCATTAAACTCATTAAATACGGTATGATTTCTAGATGTCATGGCAACGTCCACTCGGACGTTGTCCGCTCGTCCACAATTTCAATACAACAATATAACAATCAATGTTCTGTACGGAGATTTGGGAGAACGCTGCCGGACAGAACCTTAGTTTGGAAGTCGTGCTTAATGACACGACAAATACTTCCAATTGAAATACAGTTGGATAATTGTGCTTCACAACACGTAAATTTAGAAAATACGTGACCCTGATCACGATAAATAGATTAAAATAACGTGACAGTGTCACGAATTTTCGTGAGACCGGGTTGCTTATTTTGCCTTACGAGATTGACCTGGCTCAAAATTATTTCATCAAATGAATCTCTAAAATCAGATGCATCTTTTTCACCCTGGTCTTCTGCTCTAAAAATGTTTATTTTCCCCACAACTTCATAGAAAAGCCAAACGACCACAGTCTCAACCCATTTTGCCTATATGACCATTTTGTTAATGTATAACTACCATACGGCTATCATTAGGTGGATACCATTAACAGTGCAATTTTTCAGATCTGTACTCTTTTAAGAAAGCCCATAATTCTCTTGTGAAATGTGTGCTTGGAGTTTTCTTGATGTTGTGTGCTTTTCAATCAACATTTTCACCATGTGAATGAGGCTTCATGCAGTTCAGGAATGTCAGTGGCTCAACGGGATAATGCCTTGTACTGGTGATCCTTAGGTTGAGAGTTTGAATCCTGATTAGAGCATTATGAACAAGCTGAACATGACATTCTGTCAGTGGGGGGACATGCCTTTTACCACGAGGCCTTCAATGCAATTATCCTGAATTAAACCGCTTTTCAAATGACTTATTAATGACGTCAGGGTTATTGCCATGTTGATGTAACCACCCAATATAACCCTGACAATTGAAAGGGCTTTAAGAATAATGTTGTTTTTTTATGCCAAAACAACCACAACAAAACGCACGTAGCCTACCCTGGTCAGAAGCTTAAAAGTCCTTAATATTCGTCAGATTCTACAATTTCCGACTATCTTCCGTAATTTAGTAAAAACGCTGTAAAGTACGTGCTTCTTTCCTAGAACCTGTGCTTGATTTAGAGGACTTTTGCAATAAATGCATACATATTCAATACTACCAAACAAGAACCAATTAAAAACAATCACATGTCACTTTAACGAACACAGGTATTTTTTTTTTTAAACCAAAATAATATTAATATAGGCTTTACAAATCAACCAAAGTGCATTTTACACTTAAACTACAACTATTATATACAAAGCCCCTTCAAGGCCACTCATAGTGCCGGACCGAGTAAAGTAAAACAACATGAAACATGTATCCTACCAGCTGATTATTTGAAGACAAAGTCCATCCTCCTGTCTCTCTTGGTAAAAACTTCAATGACACGACTGTAAAGTACATCCGTGCGTTTCAGTTCCGAAACAAGAACCTTTTCAATTGCCATGGATGCCAGTGCCGACAGTCGAGCCTGCCCAGTCGTGTTCCTGGCATAGGTTTTGATGCGTTTCATGATTGAAAATGTCCACAGATGCAGTAGACACCGGGATGGGAACCGCCAAACAAGTCAGTGCGTAAAGTTGACGCATGCTCCCGCACAGATCTTTCTGCTGAAGCAAAGCCAGGAGGTCAGCAGGGCTTTTCCCTTCAAAGTCAGTCATGGCATACATCACTCTCAGTTCTGTTTTAAGTTGGGGCAGGTCGAAGAGAGTTGCGTTGCTCTGCGTTAGGCTGGAAAAGGCCTGATCCGGGAATCTGTCTCTGTATGCCTGGGACTGCTGAGGTTCGAGGAGGGAGAGAAACATTAATTTCTCGTGGTCTTTAAAGCGATTCCGTAGCTGGGCAAGGATGTTGTCCACAGTGTCACTGTGAAGTTGTTGATACCTAGCGCGAATGTCCCCCTGCGCTCCGCCTCTCTGTGGGGTTGGTGCGCCAGTTTCATGAACAGTAGCCTCATAGGTCTCGTCAAATCGCTCTCTCTCCTTCTCAATGGTGTCACAGAACTCGTCCACCCTTGCCAGGCAAAGCTGTACATCCAGCGATTTATTTTGCAGTATTCAAACCAGCACATCCTAATACTCAAAAAGCCCTTGAAAAGTGGAAAGCAAAAACACAAACTCAAAATCATCGAGGTGTGCTTTGAATCCGTCTGCACAGCGAACAGAATCCTCGTCATAATCCTCATGATGTTGCACTATGTGATCAATTAGCTCTTTAAGAGCAACTCTCTTCTCAAAGACTGTGTTGACCAATCAAGAGTTGCATTGCCATCTTGTTGGAGCCACACGAGGAAGGCGCCGCTGGCAGATTTCGTCAAGCAGCTGTGTGCGTTAGAGGATCTGGAAAAAAACACAGCGAGGCCACTGAGATGTGCGAAAAAGATCCTGCACTCTCTGAGCTTGGAGGCACCTTGGGTCAGGACCAAATTGAGATGGTGTGCATAGCAGTGAATGAACAACGCCATAGGAGCTCTCTCCTTAACCTTAGCCTGCACCCCATTTATGCCTGATGCCCTTACGGCAGCACCATCATAGCACTGTGCCACAACTTTATCCAGACATTGGTGCTCCTTGAGGAAACGGATGATAAGGGCCGCAATGTCATCAGCCCGCTTGCCGCCCGACACATCAGTAAAGCTGACAAACCTTTCCTTGACGCCGGCGTCTGTCACATAGCGGAGCACAAGTCACATCTGGGCTGTTACACTCACATCAGTCGTTTCGTCCACCATGACCGCGACAAAGGGCACTTTATTTATTTCCCGTTGGATCTCCTCTCCCATCACTTCGGCAATGGCACTTATCAGGTCGTTCTGTATTTTGCCTGAAGTGCCAGTGAACACCTTGTTCGTTGATAGGTGGTAATGCAAGTCCTTGTCGTGTTCGACCAGAAAGGAAATAAGCTCCACGTAGTTACCCCTATTTGCAGAGTCCTTGCTCTCATCATGTCCCCTGAATGACAGCTCTTGTTTCCCCAAAAAGGTGACACAATCGATTAGTTTCTTGAGCATTTCCCGATTTCTCCACGATTTCGTTGTGGAGCTCTGTTTACCTTCTTACTTGCCCATTGAGTTGAAAATCTACTCTGGTGTCTCCGAATGTCTTCAACAAGAGTGTTGCATGCAAGTGGCCCGCCGTACTTTCGTGTCTCAATGCCGCCTTTGTAAGACAACTCAGGTTGGAAAACCCACCGTTGCTCAAAACACCACATCGGTCCGTTGCAAATAGCAAGCATTCCCAGCAATACAGATTACAATGACTACTTGACGCTGTCAGACAACTATAACTCGTAGTTGCTGGATTGAAAGTGCCGCTGGGTCAGAGCAGCTAGCTGTGGTCATCCCTGTTTCACCATTTCTAGCTTTTCTGAGAAAATCCTTTTTGAAAAAGACTTTTTCAACAAGACGGCCACAGTATCCACTCCTTCTCATCTGTCATCCATTGTAATTAAAATGAATCTAATGTAAAAAAATCGAACCTAATGATCGATATAATTTCGCTGCCAGCTAGTTGTAATTCCTTTTGTTTTCCTCCTGATGGCGCCCAACGACAAGGTGTAAAAGGATACGCCCAACTCGGCATACTCGAAATCTGATTGGTTGAAGAACATGTCAATCAACAACATAGTCCCGATTAGCGTCAACTGCAAGGGGATTCTCTCTAATCTGATTGGATAAGGGCTCTAATATACTGTATATATGATCGCGCTGGAGGCAAAGCAACTGAAGGAAAAACAAATAAATACGTATTTAAACTTATGTGAACAAACTCCTTAAAATAGATAGAATAAATAAAAATATATATATATTAAAAGGTATAAATTATATATTTTATAAAAATAAAAATAATGGATTGTTCTCAAAGTGTCTAGGCCAGCAGAGAAGACTTTGCTGGCCCTGAATGCCCGCCTCTGCATTCTGTCATTGCCACTAATTTAAGAAACACAACATTGAACAGCACCTGAAATTCATCAGGCAAACAACATTCCGGCTCATTAGTTTCCAAGAATCGGTCTGCCAAGACACAGTATGGCATTAAGGGGAACTTCTTCGTTAACCATTTTTCTTTCATAATGAACTGTGTCATTAATATTTCTTCCGTTAGTGTTCTTGACAACAAATGTTTAATTTCCCCAGAATTTCAAAGATTTTTCAGGTATTTGCTTTTAAGAAAACCCTTAATTCATTTGAGTGGGTGGGGGCCGGAAGTAGTATTATGGCCCACTGTGTCAGATGTGTGTTTGTGTGTGTGCTTGTGGATGTGTTCGTAGAAAGGGGTGGGCGTTGCGTATAAAAAAAAGTTAAAAAGTGTGTAGGTGTGCACTATCCAGGGACTCATAAACATTCAACAGTTGCGGGCATTGCTCATTTTTACCAAAGTTTGTCTACGAGAGCAGTGCGTCAAAAGAAACGTGTACCCTGGCTGCATTGTCTTCTCCCAACATGCCCGGCGCAGCAGCGAATATCAAGAACATTAAAAATCAGCCGCCTGTGGGTACATTCAGCATTCATACGCCTGAATCTAGCTATGTTGATTAACGCTCCAATCAAAAGAATGAGCCCTGTTTTAGGTGTAAAAGACCGGCGTACCAAGGATTCATTCACGCATATCGGCGAGAATGGCATGGAGTACGTAATATCATTTGTTGTTGGATGGGTCACATTAAAAGCAAAAGGCTGTGCTGATTAAATGCATTTGACTTCCGATGAATGGGTGTATTTCCGTGAAAAAATATGCCCTGCAATGGACGTCTAACGGAGTAGGGGAAAGCCGGGTTGATTGAAACACGGGACGATTGAAACACAGCGATTTCCTCGAAAACCACGCAAGTCATTCACGTCAAATTTTGTCACTAAGTTCAGCAAGCAAGACTGACCAACCACGGGAAATTTTGTGTAATGACATCATACCGTTCAAATGTTATCCCCGCAAACCTGTTTTTGATGAGGCAAGTAAAATCTTCTGTGCTGTAGTTTTTTTGTAATAAACAGTTGTGTTATTTCTTTCATGGCATAATAATATAACAATACAACAGATGAATTAGTGCTTATACCTGTCCTAAGTGTTCAATGTCAGAATTTTGAAGTTAAGAGGCAAAAAAGGTCTAACTGCCAGTAGTCGCTGTCGGGACGATTGAAACACTTGTTTCAAACATCCCGCACGTCACCAGTTTGTTTAAAATAAATAACAGAATGTTCAACTATGAACTATGTATCCCTAAACATGACTTAGGACAGGGAAATAAGTAAATTAAACCAAAATGTAGTCGTCCAACTGGTATAAAAGAAGAAAGGTGAGTTTTAATCGAAATGTGCATCTTTACAATTACGCACGGAACAAAAAAATATTTTGACATATTTACAGTTTATTCTGCGGAATTATGTAAAATTTTAGCAGTGACGAGCACACTAGTTATGTTGTCTGGTATTTTGCATAAAAACAAGAGTAAGGTCAATAGTTTATTTTTAAAATATGCTGTTTCATTCGTCCCGCACGTGTTTCAAACGTCCTGAAAGGCAGGGCGTTTGAAACAAATGTCAACTTACGTTCAAAGTTAAAAAACAGCTTGATCATCCAACATATGTATTAAATTACACTTGTAACTAAGAGAACACACATGTGAGTTGTTGATCACATGTCAAAATTATTTGTATACATAACGTCATCTTTGAAAAAGACGTTTAACTGAAAAGTGTTTCAATCGACCCGGCCATCCCCTACATGGGATGCAGGCCCCTATATCAACCAATGGAATTTTGATTTTAAAGATGTTGTGCATCATTGCATGGAGTACAACAGTCATACGAAGAGACCAGACGAGTTCATCTTTTTCAAGCGCTGCGCAGATGTGTTACACGATCGCTATGACCTGTTTTGTACCGGTTTATTCCCTCCCCTGTACAGTGCTCTAAAATCTGGCGATTATTTTGATACTGTCTTCTTTATCCAGTGGATTGATCTGCCTGCGATATGTTCAATTTTTGAGGATGGATGGCCTGTATCGGCACAGAGCCATTTAAACCCTGCGTCGCTGGCTGTTCTGAGATCTACCACGGGCATCTGTGTGGCAGCCATCGTCGACCAGAAGAACCGATCAGACTGCTGGGGGTGTGCGTACAACTGCCCAAGTCAACAACGCCATATAAGCCTTTACGGACCTTCACGGCATCACTACGAAACCCATTCCGATGATATATGTGTTGTGCTGGGTAGATACCCTTCCAGTTGCTTTTATAAACTATTTTAAAGAACACAACAGTGGCCCCTGAAAAAATCCTAGGTGTAGCCGAATCTATGCTAAGTGATTTATTATCCGAAATGTTATGTTATGGATTAACTGGATGTGGTAAACATAAAGGGAGTGGCACCTGAACATCAGAGTAAGATATCTGAAGCCACACAGATGTGGCGTCGGACATTGGAGTTACGTAGTTCATTGTAGTGTGCCAACCGTCGTTTATAATGGGTATTTTTTGTTTTCTTTGCTAATGATGCGGTTAGTGAGTCTGTATCAAATAGGCTTGCTGCTCTGATGTATAGTATGATGGAAAATGATGCATTATCAATCATAATATTTATATCAAATGTTTGCATAAGCATTGGAATGTGTCGGTCATAAAATCCTCGTATTGTTAGGCTTTCAGTAGAAAAGGATCACATTTTTACTGTGAAAGTAATGCAATTAGGTAGCCAGTAATTTACTGTAACTTCACAGTTGTCTTTCACATGGAATTACTGTGATATAGGGATATCCTTCATGCAATATACTGTAACTTCACAAACATGCATCCAAAGTAAAAGGAAAACAAAGAAAACATGCAATTTGTTCAATTCAACATTTAATTAATCAATGCATCAACATTAATACATTTAACTTGCCTGCACTTTTAACCCATAAGAACCCAGACTCATTTCTACTTATAGGAAAAATTAGGGATGTAACACAGACTGTTTACGCAAAAAAACTGTATAATTTACATGACAACAGCAAACGCAGGCTTGAAACCACCTCCCAGGGAGGAATCTTTGGAAGACACAACTGTTTTGGTATCTTGTAAACTGGTGAAAACGGTTTCTCTTGTAACGCTGATGTCATGGCACATTTCACTCTACATTTAAATCCATTCGAAGTCCAATATCTTCCTCAAGAGTGTGCTCACATGTGGGTTCACCAACCCACACTTTTTCTTGGCTTTGGAGCCCCTCTCTGGATTGATGCTCAAGAAGCACCTGTAAATAAACCAAGAAAACAACTTTCAGTTTTCCAAGACAGATACCTTACACCAAAGAAGTCGCAAGCGCAGTGATATTATCAACCACTAGAGGCTGCTGTTCATCAGAAATGAAAGAACATTTTTAAAGTAAATTTACATTTTTTGGTTCATCTGTAGCCTTAAAGGTGAAGTAAGCGATTTATTTATGTTTATATATGTGTTAAATCGCTCTATATTCATACAGTGATCACTTATAAAGTGTGCGTGTTTCAAAACTCCGATCTCTCAGTCACCCGCTCTGCAATATTATCGGCAAATAAACTTTTCAGGGATCCCACAACTGATTGACAGAAAACATTGTTACCACAGAGAAATAATCAACCAAACACAAATTTCCTTATTTTTCATGCTAAGTTTATATTACAGCCCAAAGACAGGGATACTTTTTTGACTCCTACGGAAACCCCCCCCACATACTCTGAGTTTCCTGAGGCCATACAGCGATTTATTGAGCATCACTGTAGCGATATAGTTTGTTCTACAAAGCAGGTTCAGGAACATTTAAGTACAGCCTGTGGTCACCATTGTGTGTTTTTCTTGTTTAATATGCAATAAGGCGTATCCTATCAAAAGTTTTTTAAAATGTACAGCGATAATCTATCCCGTAATGATGAAAAGGTTTATAACTTTATTAGTCGTGTACAACCTAATGTCTTTAGTGAACATTATCTAGTATGTGTCCAGTCATGTATCTGCGGGTGTAACATGTAACGTGCCTTTTGAAAATAAAAATACAATGATTTGATCACATTTTGTCATAGTTTTTATTTTATGTCTACTATACATTTGATTCATAAAGATATATACAAAATTCCCCAAAAATATATATTTTGGGCGAACGTGAACTGAACGTACTGTATTACTGCCTGATGAACGTTACTGTGAACTCGTTCATTCTGGTGTCTGTGAATGGCACGCTCACTCGGTTTAACTTCGTTCAATAGGGGGGTTATTTATTTATCAACATGGCGGATGCGCACGCAGAACGCCGTGTTGTTTGACCGGTTGCCATGGTAAAGTGGACCGCATTCGCGCTATAGGGGCATTATTTGTTTATCAACACAGCGGATGCGCGAGCAGAATGATCGCAAAAATAACATAGTTTGACCGGTTGCCATGGTTATCTCCATGTGGTTAATTTGCAGTTGCGGTGTTGTCAGCTTACTGTTACATTAAACTGTAGTCAGAAAACGTGGTTATACGCTATAGACCCTATAGTATCTGTCGTATAAAGGCTGGGACAAATTTTAAATTATAAATATGTACACGTTATGTTGAGTATAGACCGTCGCGATTCCCATTGAAACGAATGGCGCGGTGATTATTCTGCAAAATGCGAGCTGTTAAATTGTGAAAAATTAATTAAACTGTAATCAGACAACGTGGTTATGTGCTATAGACCTAGAGTATCTGTGGTATAAAGGCTGGGACGAATTTCGAATTATAAATATGTACAATCCATAACGTTATCTCTCTGGCTTATAGCTCAGCGGGCTAGAATACCTCCTAGAATCATTGCTTGTTGGCCGGAAACGGAAAGGGGGGCTGTTTACCTTTGGTTGTAGTCTTTTCGCTCGGTTCTCCGTCCCAACAGTAGGGCTAGAACCAAGCGAAAAGACTACAACCAAACGTAAACACCCCCCCTTTCCGTTTCCGGTCAACGAGCAATGATATGGTGGGTTGGCTCATCATTATTAACGTATTCCGTTCAATGTAAACATCAGGTTGGTATAGGTAGTTATTTTGTATGAGGATTTTAATCCCTTTTCTTTTTCTCCCCCTCTGCTCAGGTGCCCCCGCACCTTCCTGTAGAATATCCTGCAGGCCCAGTGATGACAACAGCTGAGGGCAATTACAATCAAAAGGGGCGGGTGGATAAAGCCTGTGCTCTCCCACATCACTTGGCTCTATGCCACGGTTGATACTGCTTGTATCGTGTTTGGGCGCTATGCCATTGATGTGGACACTACCTGTCTAATTTGTAGGCTCTACGCCATTATTGTGCGACTGTGTATAGTACCTGTTCGCCTTATACTATTGTGTGTGTGTGGGTCACACACTTGTGTTAGTAGCCATCACCTTTTGGTGATGGTGAACCGTTCACACTAATTAGCCATTATTTTGTTGTCGTGCTGGTCTTACCAGGCAAGTTACATTTCTCTGGTGAAAGTTGTCGTTTGCTTGTGTTTATATTAGTTTGTCACACTCAGCTGAGTGGGTATTGTTTAGTGTTTGTTTGTCTTACCGTTGTTCCTGTTTTGTTCTCCCCGTCCCTTATCCCTTGCTAGTCAATAAATGTTATTATTTACTTTAGAAAATGTGTTTGCTTTGGATCCTTTCTCCTACCGGGATGTGTGCTTCGGCACCTGCTGTATGGGCTGAGGTCCAGCCCTATTCAGTGTATGCTGTGTAAATTTATAGTTTAGTTAAACACCGTTCTATGTGACAGTCTTCCAACAGAAATCAATGGGATTTACAAAATGCGCTAAAGGTGCAATAAAACACGATAGAAACTGTATTTTGCCACGATACTTGATCCAACCAATATATTTCATCCTAGACAAGCCGCAAAGTGGGCTCAATGTTCAAAATACCGGCAAAAAAATAATAGCTCACAGCAACATATTGAAAAAAGAATTATGAACTAGTTCATTTTTTGGAACCGTGAAATTTTGAATTATGAACGTTTAACTGAACTAGTTCATTTTAAAATTTGTGAACTGAACTTTGAACTAGTTCACATAGAAAGTGACCTTTCCCAACACTGCTTATACATGTCTACAGTTTGTCTGAGTTGTTTACTAGGAATAGATGAGGGTACATCATGGTAGGGGGCAGTAACATTCATTAACAAATCATACATATGTGATCCCTTAATAGTTCCTCATTTTAATACAAGCTCCCCCTTATCTGACCATGAGACATTTTTAGAATTCTTCAGCGAATCCAGTATGTCTAGCATTTCTCTTGCTTTTGGTGGGTATATGCTTCATTATATCATCATAAATATGATCTCCGCCACCATCATCACCACAATGTTCTACATCCGGTGTATGAGCCTGGGGCCCTGCATCAAAAAGTGATAGAGTTAACTCCCCTTCCTCATGGCATCCTTGCCATGAGCTAGATAACGCTGTAAAATGTTAGTTACTGTTATGACTGTGGTCGTAGTTTTTGTATTCTGTGTTTGTGTGTGTGGATTTGTGTTTTCTGTCAATTTTCTATGTAAATAGGAATGTGCCATTCCCGGGTGGGGATTGGTCCACTCGTTTCGGTTGGGGATGGTGATTGGCCAAGGCCAGAATAAAAGGAGTCAAGATGGACGCCGTGGCAGCCAGCACTTCCATCCTCCTCTCCCAACAAGCCACACGTGTTTTATGTCCTGTATGTGTAGTTTGGAAGTTCCTGTTCAAATAGTAGGGGTGGACTGCCATTTCAGTTTGTATTATATTTCTTTATTATTTCAGACTCTGGGTCCATAGCAAAAAGAACACAACACAAGACACAATACAGCACAACAACAGACAACACAACACAGACAATAAGAAAAGCTAAAACATAAAAATAGAAAATTGTTTAGTATTGTTTCCTCCTGTTTTTCATTAGAAAGGGAGCTGATTTAATTGTCATTTGTTTTCTTAGGTTAGAGTCTTTTGATTCAGATAGGGACGTTTTGTTTGTTAGTTTGGCCTGGGTCCACCCTGAAGCCTACCTTAGTTGCTGTGATAATTGTTTGTGTAAATAAATCTTGTAAATCATTTAAAAGGGAACAACACGTGTGCTAGTGGCTACTT
>OOFH01120447.1:8910-34053 GCA_900323355.1 Merlangius merlangus | reverse complement strand
CACAATATCTAAAACAGTTACAACTAGACTGTACTTGGTTGAGTTGATGGGTAATAGTGGATGCTTTACTTGGTACTTCAGCTGTAATTCCTCTGTATTTACCTTCTTATTACCAGTGGTAATTACCCAGTAATACACTATGATTTACCAGGTAATTCCTCGGTATTTACCTTCTTATTACCAGTGGTAATTACCCAGTAATACACTATGTTGTACCATATATTTACCGGGTAAATACCTAGTAATTAGGGGACTGTAAAAGGAAGGGTTACCGAGTAAAGCTCCAATTTGCTTTTGATGGCATACAGAAATCCCTGCTAAGCATCAAAGTCATCCTAAATGAGTCAGAGACCAAATTCATAATTTTCTCAAAATCAAGGAAGCCCATCTCTCCAGCCCATAAGATTTGATCTTTCAATGGTACTACTATTGAGCGAGTCCCTAGTTATAAATACCTGGGTAAATGGCTAGATGACAGACTGACGGTCTGATGACAGTCTTTTAAAACTCATGTACTAAAAGTAAAACTGGTTGCACTATATAGAATTAGGCGATGTCTTACACTGGAAAACAGAAAGCTGATTGTCCAATCAACAATTCCGTCCTTTTCAGACTATGGTGACATTGTATATATGCATGCTGCCCCCTCAGTTTTTCTACCCCCTATAGATGGAATGCTATTCAAGAAGCTCGTAAATTAAAAGTTTTTGTCAGTAAATTAATTTAAGAGTTGACTAAATAAGATGAATGTAGCTCAGTGCTCTTGTTTTAAATGATCATAACTGTACTGTTATTTATTTATTTTCTTTTTTCTTTTTACCTCAGATTTCTCTGATTTTATTTAATGCAATTACTGATTATATGTTTTTTCTACACCCTGTATTTCTGTCCTCTATCAGGGCATTGCTGGAAAAGAGCCTTGTGGTCAGCCAATTTTTCTGAATAAACAATGAATTGAATACGGAATTTTGAGCAAACATCTGGCCGGTTGGATCAAAGCCCTCATATGCTTTATTGTAATGGTGACCTGTGTCTCCCTTCCTGGTCTTCAGACCCTGACCTGGTGGGACAGCAATGGTAGGGAGACATCTCTGTCACTGCTCTGCCACTAGGAGGTGTTCGGGGGGGTAGTTGAAAAAAGGGGCTGATCGTCTGGGTTTGATTGCGAGTTATGGCGTCCCCTATCACTGAAGCGGTAGCTCACTTTTTGGAGGCCTGCTTCCCAGCATTTTCTATACGTGTACCAACTTTGAAAACCCTGAGTTGTTCACCTTCGGAATGGTTGAAGCCAGTGATTTCTCCAACTCTTAGGTGTTAAGGTTTTGAGTGGTTGATTTGAGCGTTTTCGACCAATTTACTTTCCATATTAAATCGTAATATTATAAATATTATAATATAATATAATATAATATAATATAATAATATATATGATAACCATAAAAGAAAAGAAAAAAATGCAAAATTATAAAAATTATAGTGGCAACCCGGCCCGGGCCAATTAAGGAGATGCAGGGCACCTGAGGAACAGGTGGAGAAGCAGTGCTTAAATAGCCTGCTTCTCCACTCATTCAGGGTTCCCCTAGCCCTGGAGCTCCTGCACGGAGAGACCGGTCCTCGTGGGTGATGGGATTCCACCGACGAAGGAGGGGACCGTTGATTCCTCCAAGGTTTTACGTTATTTGTGTTTTGAGAGACTTTGTTATGTTCTGGATTAAACATGCCTTTTTTGGCTTTTCCCCTCAAAGTTGTGCCCTGTTTGGGAGGAGGTGGTTCGCTCACCCTGCCGGGTTGCCACAATAGGAATAGCGCACTGCACTGATATATGTGGACTCCTTTGCAATGGGCTACATTTTTATACCTGCAACACTGTATGAAGAGATAATTACCAAAAATCAAAAAAAAAGAAGCATGATTACTAGGGATGTCCCGATACCACATTTCACTTCCGATACCGATACCATAGCTTAGGCTAGCTGCCGATACCGATATCTAAGTGATACTATGTTTTACTCTTGTTCAAATAATAATAATAAAAAAATGTATGTAACCACTTTGCTCATGATAGCCAATTCTTAAAACATCTCACAAGTGAAATGATCTGAACAGAGTTCAAAGTTAAATGGAATAAACAATGTAAACATGCACACATTTAAAAATGTTTAAGGGTTGGAAACATAAAGTGAAGAGTTTAACAAATCACTAAATGGTTAAAGTTTGAATACATTCGAGATAATATATAGAATAGCTGAGCTGTTAAAGCTGATCATTTGAAATGATTGAATAAATGGTGTGTTCCTGAATCCTCGGACACCAGCCTTCCGAGTTGCAAGTTTGACGTCACTTCCGGTCTCGGAGCGTTCATAGTTTGTCTTTGTGATTGTGGCATGAAATTGGCTAGTCGTTGTTTATTGTTAGCTACATTAGCCTCTTTAGCAAACCGGCCCAAAAACAAACAACACAACTTTACATTGTATTTCACGCACCGCAAGACCATGCAATGCATAAATTGGTGACCAGAATAAAGTAGCAATGTAATCAAGTGTGTAAGAGCATTTAAAATTGACACTAAAATGACCTATGTGGTACAAATACAAAAAAAAGAAAAAATCTCTTCACGGGCGCAGCTATTTTGTTGAGAGAGTCATCACTGCTCTCGCTCTACTCTCAGATTTTCAAAAGATAAAGACAAAAAGGGGGCATGCCTTCGAGAAATATCTGGGAGAAAAAGCTGGGAGATCTTCGACTTTCGACTCAGAAATCGGGCGTTTTAGAATTCAGGAACACACCACCAAGTGTGTGTGCTTGTGCGTATGCAATGCCTGCGTGTCATCACATCTAGTAACCAGAAAGTCTTATTGACGTAAATCTTTCACATCTAGTTAATCGAGATAAGCTCACAAAACGATAAGGCTTACGCGGTTGGACACCTTGTAGTCTCTTTCATATGGCATATCGTTTGTGTAGATATCATTTGGAAAATATTGTTTACGTTAGCATTTAGCTTCTACCGGGAGTACATCGGATATGTAAGAAGCAGCTAGCCTCTAGACAAATACAGTTGCAACAAAAAGTATGTGAACCCTTTGGGATTACTTGGATTTCTGCATAAATTGGGCATAAAATGTGTTCTGATCTTCATCTAAGTCACAACAATAGACAAACACAGTCTGCTTAATCTAATACTGCACCAAAAATTATATGTTTTAATTTTTTTATTGAACACAACATGTAAACATTCACAGTGCAGGGTGGAAAAAGTATGTGAACCCCTCTTGACCAGGAGTCAGCCAACCTTGAGTCCAATCAATGTGATGAGATTGCAGGTGTTGGTTAAAGCTGCCCTGCCCTATAAAAACACAGACCAGTTTTGAGCTAGCTGTTCTCAAGAAGCATTGCCTGATGTGAACCATGCCTCGCACAAAAGAGCTCTCAGAACACCAACGATCAAGAATTGTTGACTTACATGAAGCTGGAAAGGGTTACAAAAGTATATCTAAAAGCCTTGATGTTCATGTGTCTACGGTAAGACAGATTGTCTACAAATGGAGAAAGTTCAGCACTGTTGGTACTCTCCCTAGGCGTGGTCGTCCTGTAAAGATGACCGCAAGAGCACAGCGCAGAATGCTCAATGAGGTGAAAAAGAATCCTAGAGTAGTTAGCTAAAGACTTACAAAGATCTCTGATCTCTGGCACATGCTAACATTTTTGTTGACAAATCTACAATAAGGAAAACATTAAACAAGAATGGAGTTCATGGGAGGACACCACGGAGGAAGCCACTGCTGTCAAAGAAAAAGCTCCACGTTTAAGTTTGCAAAAGAGCACCTGGATGTTCCACAGCACTACTGGCAAAATATTCTGTGGACAGATGAATCCAAAATTGAGTTTTTTGGAAGGAACACACAACGCTTTGTGTGGAGAAAAAAAGGCACAGCACACCAACATCAAAACCTCATCCCAACTGTGAAATATGGTGGAGGGGGCATCATGGTTTGGGGCTGCTTTTTCTGCCTCAGGGTCTGGACGGATTGCTGTCATCGATGGAAAAATGAATTCCCAATTGTATCAAAACATTTTGCAGGAAAACTTAAGACCATCTGTCCGCCAACTGAAGCTAAACAGAGGATGGGTGATGCAACAGGACAACGACCCAAAGCATAAAACTAAATCAACAACAGAACTGACTTTTTCAGTTCAATCAACAACAGACTTTTTCCACCCTGCACTGTGAATATTTACATGTTGTGTTCAATAGAAAAATTAAAAAAAAAAAGATGACATGTGATGCCATGTGTTATCAGGTAATTCACATCCAATATCCTGTTCCCATGCAGACTTAGGGCCCTATTTTAGTGGTCTCAAACCCAATTGTGAAACGTGAAACACAAGTAGCTCTGTGGACCTATCTTCTGGCTATTATACTGACGGATAAATGACTCTTGCGCCCGAAGCAAATCTAAAATGGGGTTGGTCTGAAGTAGCTTAATACCCATAGGTGTGTTTTGGCGTAACATGCAATAAACCAATGAGAGTGCCATCTTCAATCACCTTTAAGAGCCAGCGCATTTGAACTTGATGAGTTGATATTTCTCCACTGAGACAGATGCATGATGAGGACCACATGAATTTCAAACCTCAAATGGCTCAGTTCATGGCAAAATAATAGGCCTAATTCACACATTGAATAGCGTTTTTCTTCTACAACTTAAGAAACACTGAGTCGTCATGTCAATTTCGGAAAAGAGAACTAAGCCCATGATATGCGGTCCTGTGGCAGCAACTGTGGGTCTATTTAATGATATGCGGCAATACATTAACAAACATTGTTTGTTACCAGTCTTGTATACATCATCGTTATCGACGTGTTCATAAAATACATGTCCCCCCGTTAATATACATTGCCATGGACTGTATTGTATATGTATGCGTTGCATGTTGGTTTGCGTGTGTTTAAACAGATGGACGCACACATATTGTTGAACTGCGTGCCAAACATCACCTGCATTCATTCATTCTTTTAAACACTCAATCGCGGTAAAACTATGTTTTATCACGATCAAATACTCATCAATCCTAAAAGGATTCACGGGTCAGAAGAGGACCCAAAGGCAGCCCACGTAGGCAGGCAGGCAGACAGACAGTCGGTCGGTAATGACAGTCGGCTAGAGCGACTAGTACGGATGACATAGGACAATCTGGTACTGAGTGAACGGAGAGCAGAGACTATATGCTGGGTTGATTGGTGATCAGAGGCAGCTGAGCGCAACAGGTGAGGAGAGTTGGACTGATGAGCAGAGAGTGGCAGGCAGGCAGGTGAGGAGAAGGAGAGGCCAGTGGAAAAACACTGGGAGCTAAGGTGAATGAGATGACTGAGAGGGGAGAAATATGCTGCAATCCATTTGGATGGTACGCCGGTTCGTGCAAGTTATAGGTTACACATCTCCCAGCTTTCTTTTTTTTTTCAGCTTTCAGATTTATTTTCTTTGTATTTGTATCACGTTCGTAATTATAATGTTGATTTTAAATGCTTTTACACACTTGATTACATTGCTACTTTATGCCGGTCACCAATTTATGCCGGTCACCAATTTATGCATTGCACGATCTTGCTGTGCATGCAATACAATGTAAAGTTGTGTTGTTTGTTTTCAAGCTGGTTTGCTAAAGAGGCTAACAATAACAATGGGGGACGTGCCTCCGCAAATTCCGCAAGAAAGCTGGGAGATTTGCAAGTTACGACTTGCACAAACCAACGTAACATCGAAATGGATCACAGCATGAGACGACTGAGAGGGGAGATCATGACAGCAACTGTATTTATCCTAGAGCAAAATGCCCTTGCCCATACCAGCTCATAAATCAATCTCAATTCATTGTTAGTTACTTAGGATAAACGTGTCCATTAAAAAATGTATTAGTAAATGGTAGAAAGTACAGTCAAAAAGATGATGATTTATCAAACAAAAAGGTTAGAGCGTTTAAAATGAGACGCGTTGACTGTGAGTCTGACCTTGGCTGCTGGTGGTGAAGCGAAACGTTTCTGGATACTTCTGACACATCCTGTGGATCACATCGATCTGCTCCAATGTCTGTCTCACAGCGTCTTTGTATTGAGTTTCACACGGGACGTAGGCTGACCAGAACTACAAAGGTACAATGGATACAAAGACAAACACAGAGTGAGTAGACATTGTGAGCTGCCAAACTTAATCTCCAAGGTGGACACTCCGAGCTGCACAGTATTCAATTCAATCCAAAGAGCTTTATTTTTCCCGTGAGGGAACTTCATTTGTGGTCAGGCACATACAAACAAGACATACTTCAACAATAAATAGTTAGTAATAATCGTGTACGAAAATGAATAAATTCTTAAAAGCTAAAAAACACCCTGTGAGTAGGGGTGGAGGTAGGGGTAGGGAGAATAGATTGTTAGCTGGTGGAAGGTGAATAGGTTGAAGTCTGAAGTGATGGGTTGGGTTGGGCAGCATGGGGGTGGCTTACTGTTTATTCAACAGCCTGATGGAAGCTGGAACAAAGGTGGACATGGCCTGTTTGGTTCTTAGAGGCAGAGAACAAAGTCTCCTTCCTGAAGGTAGCACATGGTACTGGTTGTTGAGGTTATGGGTGGGGTCCGATATGATCCGTCTACTTTTCCTGATGGCCTGTTTTTCCTATATGGCTGTGAGAGTGGTCTGTGGCTGTCAAATTAACTTCCCACTCATCTTTATGATCCTGATATGGGGACACCTCACTCAGTTTTGTTCACCTCACTCAGGGAACCCAAGGATGCTGAAGGTGAGGTTGGGTTTAATGAAGGAGTTGTAAAATGACTGGAGTATTGATTTGTCGACTTGCAGCCATCGTAGCATCTGGAGAAAGTACAGTTGTTGTTGACATTTCTTGAAGATACCATCTGTATTACTTTTGAAGGTGAGCTTGAGATCAATGATGGAACCGAGGTATTTTTATTCTTCCAGTCTCTCGATTATCTGGCCATCTAACTGAAGAGCAGGGGGGCTGGTGGAGGATTGCCTGAAATCTATGACCATCTCTTTGGTTTTCGATGTTCAAGGTGAAATGGTTATCCCTGCACCAGAGAGAGAAGTCGTCCACCGCAGACTGCAGTTGCTGCACTGAGTTTGAGTAGAGTATTTAATATATACCATGTCAGGATTCTCACTTCCGTAGTCGTTGGTAGAGGGTGAACAGGACTGGGGAAATAACAGAGCATTGAGGACATCCTGTGGAGATGGTTCTGACTGAGCTGCAGTGGCTGTTGAATCTCACTAGCTGTCGTCGTCTGTAAGGAAGGAACTGATCCACAAAGTCAGGTGTGGACTGACAATTTCTGGAGCTTGTGGCCCAAGAGGTGAGGTTGCACAGTTTTAAACTTTTAAACACCAGCCTGGCGAAGTTCCCTGGTTTCTCCAGGTGCATATGGACATTATGCAGGAGCGTCACAACTGAATCATTAACCCCTCTGTCCTACCTGTAGGCAAATTGAAGTGGGTCAGTAAAGCCAGCCACCTCCATCTGCAGTTTAGTGAGAATGAGCCTTTCAAAGCTCTTCATCACTATTGATGTCAGGGCTACAGGGCGAAAGTCATTATTGCAGGTGGGGTTGCTGTGTTTGGGTACTGGACAGATGATGGAAGACTTGCAGAGGGCAGGGACGGAGTGCTGTGCTAGTGAGCGGTTGAAGAGCCCACAGAAAACTCCTGAGAGTTCCCTGTAGCAGGTCTTCAGGAGGCGACCTGATATCCTGTCCGGACCAGCTGCTTTGCTGGGGTTTACTCCTTTGAAAACGTTCTCTACATCCTCCCTCTGTACTGCAAATATTGCTGTGGATACTGAATTGTCTGTTAGCCCATTCATGAGTGCCTCTGTTTCTGTGGAAAGGTCTTTCTGCTCAAATCTACAGTAGAAATTGTTGAGATCTTCATTTAATTCAGTTGGGCTTTGTTCTGTGGGACATTATGGGCCGGTTTCGCAGACATGGATTAAGCATAGTTCTGGACTAAATTGTACCTTCAATGGACAATCTCCATTCAAAATTCCATTTAGTCCAGGACTAGGCTTAATCCATGTCTGTGAAACTGGCCCTTTGTGTTACAGTTGGAGGAGAGGCCGACCAGTGTCTTAACACCCTTCCATGCTTTATGGAAGAAATAACCCTAATAATAACCCTATATTCTATGGCAAATTATGATTATTTTCAGGCATATACTGTACATATATTAATGGTGGAAAATATTGCCCCTCTAAATGGGGTCTGACTTGAGTTGGGCCTAAAATGCTGATTCCACTGGAGGGTCCAAGGGATCAGAATGTACAAAAACAGTACCATAAACACAGGACTTTGAACCAATCAAACATGCTATTTTTCTAAACGTTATCTGTATGGTCTGACATGTTATGTAAATTTGGAAGATGCCTTGCAAAAAGTGAGGAGCAGGACGAGAATCATTCGGCTGTGTCTTTGCAAAACCTCACTCGGCTTTGTTGTTGCGTGTTTGCGGGTAACAATAATGTCTCTGATTTACTTGATCCGGACTCCCCGATTCCTCATGCTCTCTTAGTTAGTTGAAGTGATAGAACTCGGTTATTTTCTACCACAGCTTCCGTACCACAGCTTTTCCACTTTTTCCTTATACACTCTTTTGGCCTTCTTAATTTGTTTGTTGAGTTTTGCCTGGATCAGTTTTGATTCTGTTTTGTTTCCTGAGTTAAAAGCAATTTTCTTTTCATTGATTGTTGTTTTGAGTTCTTTGGTAATCCAAGGTTTATTGTTGGAGAATATTTTAACTGTCTTTGAAGGTATAATGCTTTCTTCACAAAATTGGATGTATTCTGAAGATTCATGAGCTATTCCATTGCTTTACCGTTTTCTTTAACACATCCTCCCATTGGAACTGGGTTTTGTAGGCAGGTATTGGTGTATTACATTGTGATCAGCAGTGCTCAATGGTGTTTTTTGCCTTGCTTTGTAGGCGTTTTTCACATCACCATAACAAAGATCAAGAGTATCATTGCCCCTGCTGCCAATTTAACATACTGCTGGAATGTTGGTAATGATTTAGTCAGTCTGCAGGAATTAAAAATCCCCCATAATAAATAAAGGGGAATCTGGATTATCTGTTTCTATGCGCTGAGCGTAGTTTGTGTTTATCTCCGCTGCGCGTGCGTCTTTTCTCACTTCTGGCGCAATCTCTGTCCGACCTAAGTGGCACGCCAAATCCAGTAATAATTCAGAGTCAGTTATGGTTTTATCGAGCCATGTCTTGATACAGATCAGACTGGCCTCTCTATATGGCCACTGTAATTTGCAGTTTGCTTGTAGCAGTACAACCAGTCTTCAACCATCTCTCACTCTTAAAGCACTTAGCTTAAGGGATATGTTTGTTAGTATGGTTCTGAATAGTGAAAAATACAGACAAATATACACGAAAATATATTAGAAATAAAATAGATAAATAGAAATTGATCTGATACATGCAATTTAGTCGTGTATCAGACTAAATTGCATGTATAGCATAATACACCTGTATAGCATAATACACTTGTATAGCATAATACACTTACTTAGTCATAAGTGTTTTATGCTAATCAGCAATACCATTAATATAAGGTATGGACAAAAGGCTACCTGTGCCCCCAGCTTCCCCGCCTTGATCTTGGGGATGTTGGTGTGTGTATTGTTCAGTGAGTTCAGATCCACTTTGTTCAGCTGGTTGTTAAACAGTTTCCGCAGCTGCCAGGGCAGGTCGTTATGACTAAAGGAACACAGGTGAAAGACAGGAGATAAAACACACTTTTGTGCTCATAAAAATATAACTTGATCCACAACAAACCTGATCAAAGCATGGGCTCAGACCAACCAAGCAAAGTACCGGTCCTGTCCCAGAGAGCAGTTCACATGAGATGACTGTGGTGCAGCGGTGCCTACCTTACACCTTAGCCCCTAGATATGTGAGATCGTACTCAGCCAGGGAAGTTCAGGTCCATGCTTCAAGGTTAATGCATGGGGGGGGGGTAAGGGAGGAGACCATGCAGAGTCCAGGTGATATTATATAGCGTTTAATGAGACAATAAGACAATCTATGCTTGGGTGTGCCAAGTTGTGTGCCAAGCAACAATGAGGAAGACGGTCGAGAATCACAGGAAAAAGAGCCACGTGTGAAATCTGCTCATCTAGGTCATTAACCACGCCCACTTTGCAAATGCCACTAAATTCTACCCACTAAGAGGACGTATTATGGAAAAATGGCTTATACCTGGCCCGTTCACTTGTTCCACATGTTAACCATGACTTAAGTAGGGGAAAAATCTGAAATTTGGCAGTCCCCCTGTTTGTTTGCTGTCTTGTTCTGGAGTGAGGTTCTGAACAGGTCTGATAGAACAGGCCGTTTTGATAATCCCCTGACTTTGACGTCATGGATAGGGAAATTTGCTTTATCCAACCCCTCTCAGGTGAAGAACCACTTCCAGTTAAACCACAGCATATGCTCTGTAGAGGGATGCATGTAAGTCTGTCTGGGTAGTGGTTGACAACAGCGTCCAAGAGAAAGTTTAGCTTTTCAAAAACTTATAATGCCACAGTGTATGTGTGTATGGATGGTGAGGCTCTGTCTGCACATTCGCTCAAATCCCAGAAATGGCAGGACAGAGTTGATTCTATTTTATACACATTTTTGTTTGTGTGTGAAAAACACATCCCTTCGGATTGCTTCCACAACGAGGGCCAATTCACAGCCGCATTGCATCTGTTAGAGCTTAAACATGGAGCAATTACACAGACGAAAATAATGCATTAAGAATTGTAGCAGCAAAACTATTTACATCAGCCTCGACAGGAACGTCGCAATTTCCAATAAATCGAAAATGAAATATTGACTATTCAACCTACAGAGCCTTGTGAAGGCAATCTTATGCTTTAGCCTTTCGCCAAAATATCCCTTTACTTCCAAATCAATTGTAAATAAGTGCCGCAAATGGCATTCAAGGATGAGGGGGATTATGAGAAGTATGTGTTCATTCTGAGACTTATTTGAGGGTGTTTCCCTGGTTGTTTCACAGAAATTTGGTATCCAAAACGAGACGTTATAGATACAACTTCACACCATGTTATCAAAAGCAACCTATATTGACGTACCGCAGTCCAACATTGGCTTGAAGGGCCGAATGTTATCTAGATTAATAATCATTTAATAGATAACGATAATTATAGGTTTATGAATGTAGCTTACCACTATGGATGCAATAAGAGTACTATGTGTGGAGGAACGTAAATAGGTTGTTAATTCTGCCATGTAATATAACATATACTGTACATTGACCATGACTATAACAAAGCTCCCGATAGTGATTGTTTAAACTGATTTATTCGCTGGCTAGATCCGTAAATAATCGACCTTGACCTTGAAAAATTATAATACGGAGCTCTCTCGTTTAAATATTTTTTCCGCAAAACTGTGAATCAACTCCCTTTAGAACAACTGCAACTATGAAAACCAACTCAAGTGGTAATGATTTGCGATGTACCAATGCTACGTCGCTACACTGTGTTCAGAGCTGTTTGTCAAAGTCGTTTTAGTATTGGGTTACTTTCGTATTAAATAGGGGAAAGAATTCCATCAATATTTCTAATAGTAGTCCAACAAACAACTCATGAAGAGGTTTTACATTTGATAAACCATTATACATTCATTTGAAAAACAAAGGCATAAGCTTTTTAGTCAATGGTAGCACCTAATTGCCAGTCAGCTAGTTAGAAGATAGAAAGTAAGGCCCCGTTTACACGAGGATGCTTGCGGGTAAAAAAATATTTTATCGGAAGTGCCTTTCGTTTAGACAGTGACAGCGTTTTTGGGGCTCCGTCTACACTGCCAAGACGCAAAACTCTGCTCAGATCTGCTCACGTTGTGTACGCGTTTACGTCACATACATGCGCCAGTACAGGGAAATAAACCGTCAAACTGCTCTGGCAGCTCTAATAAACTTACAGGAGTCTTTCCACGAAATGTACAGGATATGTACAGATAGTATTACTGAACAGAGGAGGATCTGTAATTATGTTTTGGTTTTCGCGGCGCAGATAAGAGAAGGAAGATTCTACGCATAAGCTCAGACATGGCAGTGTTTTGTGATAGTGTATCACAGCACCACCTAGCCGCCTCACATGCATACCCAATCGAAATCCACACACTTTTGCATCACCTTATGCACGCAGATTTCCTCCCGAAAATGCTAGTCTAAACGCAGAATAAAAAGTGAAGACGCGACGCCACTTTCGCATCTTCTGCTCAGACCATCATCATGTAAACATAGTGTGAAGATGTGAAT
Source organism: Merlangius merlangus (assembly GCA_900323355.1). Classification (NCBI taxonomy): domain Eukaryota; kingdom Metazoa; phylum Chordata; class Actinopteri; order Gadiformes; family Gadidae; genus Merlangius; species Merlangius merlangus. The sequence goes on along the minus strand of OOFH01120447.1, from coordinate 21,711 downwards.
GGCATCTTCACTGTGTTAACATGTTTTAAAAGATTCAAGTGTTCCTGTCCCTGTTAGCCCTGTAATAGTCTGCACCTGTGGCTCATAGGTTAATTGAGCCACACCCATTCTGGTGCTCCTTAAGAGGGCCATAGTTCTAGACTGGAGGGGGGCTTGAGTTGTGCAAGTGACTCGACCGTTGTGGTATTGTTTTTAAGTAAAAATATGTTTTTACCAACAACATTGTGCGTCGAGGAAACTCTTTCTCACACATAACCTAAGAGGTTAAGAGATCAACTAATTAGAAGAAGTCAGCTGGTTAGTGGAACGCTAGCCAGATAGATGTCAGCTAGTAAGTGGACATCTAATTAGTGGTCAACTATAGTAACAGTTTAGATAATGCTAGTTATAAAGTAGTTAGTAGAAAGGCAGATCCTTAGATATCAAGCAGTTTCAGGACATATAGTTGGAGGTCCTCTAGCTGGACTTGTTGGTTACTCACCCATCTATCAGAGGAGTCTCAGACATGAGAGTCAAAGCTCTGGTCATGTACTGATCCTGAGCCGTGATTTGAGCCACGACAAAGATCATGACCCCCATAAGTATACAAACATGCGCTAAAGCCCTAGATAACATTATTTCCACTTCTGTCTCACAAACACAGAGACCTAAATTGCACAATCTCTACACGAGTTCTTCAGTTGTTTTTTCCGCTGGGTCTTAGTCATGAGCAAGTTTGTGTCTGTCTGTTGTAGAGTCCGAAGTCTCTGCCCTTTTCCTCCACACTCAGCTGTTCTCCGCCTGGATTCTGGGGATTTCCAGACGCCCGTCACGCCTCCTCTTTGGCCCAAGCGGGCATTATCACATAGCTGATGACCATGTTATTAATTTACATGCCAAAGAACGAGTATAGCTCAGAGGACATTGGGGCAATCCAAATGAAAATACCCCGGAAAGGGAGGGAGAGTAAAAAGATTCCAGTTCCAACAGCTTTCGGGAAAACATCTGGAGATAAGAATGTTCCGCCCACAATCCAGGGAGACTAAATGAGAAACAGCTAGCAGTATTTCACAACATGTTTTCTTACATTGGTTTTCGGTTATGGTGTTGGTTTCTGTTAGTCCTTTATTTGTAATTCGCAAATTATTTTGTCAGTTCGTCATTGATGAACACATTGCAGTGTGGCATGGCACTGGTCATTACATGTTAACAACGTTCAGGATGATTTCTTATTGCTGTTTAACATTGACTGAAGCTTCCTTCAGCGTGTAGATGGGATCCTGTGATTATACCATATTTTCTATGGTGGTTTCATCAAGGTGCTGCAAGGGGAGAGGTACTTGATGTTTTTTTTCAGAATATGTTGAATATGTTAAAGTTTCTGCTAACGAGAGAATCTCCAAGGAGAATATACGAAGTTGGGATGGTTAAAAGTAGCTAAAAACACATGGTCTGTTAGAGACCTGAAGTGTGAGCTGATAAGCCAAACAGAATGCTGCAGAGTGGACGTTTCCTTTATATGTGGACTACATTCCAGTTGGCACTCATAACACCTCCTAACAGCCCTCTGAGATGACCCTTGTTTACCTGAGTAACACCTAAAACTATAACCCCCCAGGTGAGCCAGGGGGTTATAGTTCACCTGCCGTTTGATTGAATTTACCACAAACTTAAAGGAAGCCATTATCTTGCTCATATAAAGGGAGTGTGGAAAAAGTAAATGAAGGCCCACATTCCAAGGGAAAACCACGTCTTACTATTTTATACCTTCTGCCGCCCCCGAGATGAACCCTGTTACTTTGCTGAGTGTTTACACCTTAAATGCTATAAACTTTTCTTTACCTGGCTCACCTCCTCCTGAGAGGATAAGACGGGGAGGGCTTTATGATAGCCACAAAGAAGATTATGATGACATATGTTAAGGTTAACTAGCTAATACTACAGTTGAGGTCAAATATCAAGCCTACTTCATGAATGTATTCTACAATCAAATACGGTATCTGATTTTTTTTTAATGCACGCTTATTCTCTAAATATAACCAATTCAGGTTTTGTTGTTACTTGTTTGCAAGTGATAATAAAGTATTTTCTTTCAAACTTTGGCTTTCTTGACTGCTCTTATTTTGTTAAAGTGTTGTTTATCCATGAAAAGAGCTGCTCGAATTCTCCCAGTGACCTTTTCTCTTCCTAGAATGTTATTGTTATTTGGCTAACAATAATTTATTATTGGCAGCTGTAAAGCTATTCTTCCCAAGGCAATTGAACTGTAATACTCATCTCTCTTCAAGTCTACTCTAATGGTCTTCTGGTGGGTTTGCGCTATTACCGCACTTGGACTGGACCCAGCACTCGGCTTGGTAGTTAATGCTCTGTGAGCCCGATCAACGCCAGTTATTCTTAAATTATTGCGGCGGCTGCGCAACTCAAGGTCGATATCTTTAGCTTGTTATAGCTTTCCTACATAGCTAGGCATTTAGCCTCCCTCTCCTCAATTTTGTCACTAAACTGATTCGCCAGAAGCTGGCTTCATTCGAGGGAAGTCAGGTGGTTACCGTGGCCTGAGACCGTTGTCTGGACAAAGTCCAATTTCCCTTCGTGTTAATTTATGGCAGATTTAAATTCCATAGAGAGGGCTTCTCGATGCTTCTTCAGCTTATCAAGGGCGGCAATGTTTGGAACGGACCCAGCAGTCTTTTCTGGTTGCTTTCGAAGCCCATTTCAGTCAATTTCAACGAAGAAGAAAATCCAACATAAAAATAAAAACAAATCCCTTAAAGTAGTCGGAGCTCGAGGAAGACATGTCTACTCCATGTCATAGCTAAATCGGATCCAGCCAGACATATTTTTAACACTGCATCAATGAATCCTTTCATATTGAACTCTTATGCAACTTAATCATTCCCCTCCCCCCCCCTTTTTTTAAATTAAAATCTATATTCTGATTTATTTATTAATATATGTACATGTATGTAGATATGTTAATGTATGTATTTTGTGAATGATTTTCAGATTAATTAATTTTCTTTTCAAATTAAAAAAAAAACCTGTGACGATCAAGCAGTTTGAACTTCCGCTGTCGTGACTCTCTTAATAGCTCTGGAAAGAAAGTCCCATGGAACACCGGAAGTGGCGTGACTTAGGCACTTTATGAAATCATAAATTGTCATCAATGGATATCTTAATGGGAGCAGTGCGTATTCCCCGCATTTAGAGGGCAACCAAACATTTAGTCTTATGGCAAAACTTAAGGTTGACTTGATGATTTGAAGTCTCAAGGAAATTAGAGTAGAGTGAACCCTGATTGAGATTCAATATATTTACAGTGGAAGAATAGGATTGTGTGTATCCCAACCATAATCAACACCTACAAAACAACACACAATTTCTAAAAAAAAAAGACAAGACATTTTCTTTCGAAGCAACGTTGCTATTGATGACTAACTCGTCAGCTGGTCCCGCCATAGCATAAGCATATAGCTAGCTAACACCCTTAGGCCCCGTCACTGGACAGACAGACAAACTTAGAGGCAGACAGAGGTTCAGATATCTCGACAGACAGACAAATATGCAGACATGACAACATGAATGACATAATAGGAGACAAGATATATATACACACACACACACACACAATTAGAAATATGGACAGACATTCAATCACAGCGGCACATAGACAGATACAGGCTACAGAAAGACGGAAAGAGACACTGACAGATGAGAGGACAGTGATGGCATTAATTAAGTGCTCATGTTTTGTGTACAGCATTCTGGAGGGGTGGGGCGATTACTGATAATTCTCTCTCTCATACCTACAAAAGCAAATGATGGTAAGCACAAGGATTCTCTCTCTTGGGCTGTTGAGGGGACCACCCAAAGTTCCGCTGGCTGATATTGCAAGCAGCTAGTCCTCTCTACCACACCACTGTCTGATCGGATGACGGATAATCGTCAGTCTGGACCATTCAGATATCTTCAGACATGGACAGCGAGTCCAAGAGACCTAGAGAGGGGTTGAAGGGTTGGATATCTTCTCCCTCAACAAAGCTGGAATCCCATGATTCCTCCTCAACTCTCTCGCCAACTTCCAGCTGCGGCGGTGTTGTCGATGACGACTGTGCGGGAACACCCATCTTTAGCGGTATTTCCTCCTTGCACAGCATGCGGTGAGTGGCTGTCAGAAGGCATGAGTAGCTGCTAGCATTGTACTCTGGGGGCGGAGGATTTGTGGGCAGCAGCAGGCTGTCCCGTTCACTGTGCAAAAGGAAGAGGGGTGGGCGGCGCCAGCTCTCGCCGTCGTCCAGTGAGTCAGGGAGGGGCTTGCGCCTGCTCTCAGGCAGCAGCATGATGCAGAGCACGGAGAGCACAGCGAAGGAGGCAAAGATGACGTGGTGCAGAAAGTAGCCGGCGTTGTTCTGGAGCTCCATCAGAGAGGAGGCGGCAATGCCCACGCAGCCCGCAGCGAACACCAGGCCCAGACAGCCACCACTTGCGGGGAGGTCAGAAGAAGGGAGGATAGAGAGGAAAGGGAAGATAGGGTGAGATATGAAGAGTAGAGGAGTGGAGATAGAGAAAGTATGAGACGACGAGGAAGAAGAAGATGGGGAATGGAAAACAATTCAGCTGAAATCAAATGCACTTCCGCAGTGCTATGGGCATATTGTTTCTGCGAGGTCAATAAAGCATCTGGTCGAGTTTCTAATTGTTGTTAATTCTTCAATTTAGTGCATTGATTTGCTAACGTGAAAGGGTAGAGATTTCCTTATATTAAAATATACTGTAGACGGATGGAACATTACAAACTATTTAGAATCAAATATTTAACAATGCTGCAGTATAAATACATGAGGGAGATTTCCTACCGTATGACTGTGGGCATGACCTCGCTGGCGAAGAGCAAACTGAGCATTGCCAGGGCCTGAGAGGAGAGCAGACCCAAAACAGACAGGACCATGAGGAGACCGTCATGCAGGTCTATACACACAAAAAAAAAGTTTTCATAGTATGTCATCCAAAACATAAAACATCACACCCTACAACTACAAATTTCATTAATGCAACAAACTATCCAATTATTCATTTTTATGTGTGGTGTAATGAAAAAAATGAATTAAGTTTCTCCATTTGAATTCTCTCCAAAGTTTGTCAGCAATCCAATCACTTAATTAACATCTATTGATATTCTTTTTTAACTTCTGTGTGATAGAAATGTAAATTGACCTGTCGCTAAGTCACGCCCCCCTGTCGTTACCATGACGAACTCGGACAAACAAACCAGACTAGAAAACACAAACATAAGGAAAAATCAGCTGACAGTATATCAAAGCAGGTTTTGGAGAAATTTTGGGCAGATAATTATTTCATTTCTTCCAGAAGCAATCAAAAGGGAGTACATTACGCTATGGAGGAGTACATTCAAAACTTTAAAATACATACAGAAGGTGACAAGCTTAAATTCAGTTGGTATTCTGGCCTGCCACACAGTCTGATTCACATTACACTTTTTCTTGTACCGTTGGGGCTTGGGAAAAGGGATGAAATGTACCCCATTCTGCAGACTCTCGGGATACCGACCCGTGTTACCTGTACCCCAAGCATATTGTTTGAACCATGTTTTTTAACATAAATCTACCATGAAATTGTTATATTATGGCTCCTCCCTGTGGTTTTCAATGGAGTTGTCCGAGCTGATGTATAGTGGATGCTGGAATGTCATTGGCTCATCTGCATTCTAAGGGCAAAGCTTAGTGACAGGTCAATTAAAAGTACCTGAACATATCCCTGTTTTCTAAGTTAAACACACTTGTCCCTCAACAAGTGTGCAAAAAGCTGTTATTAATTTTTTGGCCCATTGAGCAAACGTTTTGGCAGTTTCTGAAGGTCCAAACCGGGGAAATTGAGGGCCAATTCAAAAGTTGACTCACTCCAATCAGTTTATATTTTTTGACAACCTCATTCCATATTGTGTTCCTTCTAAATGTAAGTTTTCACCTTTTTGAATTGAAAATTCTTTACCACTTAGCCTAGTCTGAGGAGGAGCCTGATATAGATTTAACTCAATGTCCGTCCATCTTGCTTGATATTTTTGGGAGCACCAATAAACAATTTATTTTTTGGGCAGCATAATAATATTCTCTAAGATCTGGCAGTGCTAGGCCCCCCATTTCCTTGTCTAATTGGAGTGTCTTGAATCGTATCCTTATTCCTAGCTCCTGCCCAAATAAACAGATATCAGATTAACCCAAGCTGTAAATTGGGTGAGATTAACTGTAAATTGGGTTAATCACATCCAAGATGTGATTAACAGAGTACTGAACCCCAAAAGCAAAATTTGAACACAAACAAAAACGATTCAACATATAAATGAGCAGAGCTCGATGAGGCTCTCGTACCTCCTCATCTGCTACCCCGATGGTGGGTCTGGGGTAAAGCCCCTCAATAAGAAAGGGCCATATGTTAAGGCTGGCTGGCGAAAAACAATAACTCTACCACCACCGTCCAACATAACGTGACTCATACGAAAAATTAACCCGCCATTCCCAGACGTAATTGAGTCAACAGTGCGAAGCCAAATTCCTATAGGTTCAGCCATTTTAGAGCCATTCAATATTATAACAATCATTCCAGCTCGTGAGATATGCTCCCATTTATCTTTACTCAGTTTCTCCTCTCCGGAAACCTTGGAGTTTATCCCTCGCTCTTGCTCTCATCCATGTCCCAGTGGATCGGCATGTTTGTGTACGTAGAAACAAATCCCCTTCTGTTAAAGGTTGGGTATGGAATTCTCTTTTTTGGCCTTTTTTGCAATATTACTTGAAATCCTTATCATAACCCACTTACAGCCACTGAGTTAGAAGTACTGACATGAAAACTAAACAAGTCAATCATCTGTGGAACGGGCAGGGCTCGAAAAACTCCAGCCAATGATTTCCAGACTAATGCTTGTTCCGGGGCTGGCCTGGCTTTTGCTAGCTTGAGCTGCTCTGGTTTTGCAAATTTTTACTGTCAAATCAATGACTATGGTTTTCGGCACACTTTTGTGGCTTCTGGGGGTTGTACACTGGTTAATCTATTGTTTTTACTGTAATATAACAAGTTATCGAGTTATTCAAAGGATAAATTGAGATATGTCTGGGAGCACAGTGTCACGTACGTCTAACTACTCCATTGTCCAGATCGGAAGCCCTCCACACACTGCACTTTTAAGTTAAATTAGGTCAACAGAATTCAATGTGTTGTCTATTCAATGGAGAACCATGAGATTTGAAATGCATACATTCTGGGGAAAGTGAGATAGTAGATGCACAAGGTCTGTCCTGAGTTTGAACATTATTTCAAGGGTACACGTACATTGTAGTCAAAACAGGATTGGAGGAGAACTTGCTACAAAACAGCATTGGGAACAGGTTTGTGCTTACATTGTGGCATGTGTGGTCCAAAAAGCATATTCGGTGACATTGTGAAACATTGTGCGGATTGAGCAGTACATGTGGGGCAATAAATATTGTGGGGACTAATGATGTACGGCTGTCAACAAAAGTTTTGTTTCGTTGACTTTCGTGATGATCAGATAGTAGTATAAATTTGTATAAATGATTGATTATCAAAAATGTTCAAAATATGAGTTTTGAAAAGGACAACTAGCTAGTTGGTTTGATAAGATACTTAACATTTTACATATTATGTAATAATATAGACGTTGTGGGGACTGAGCGGTACATGTGGGGACATAACATTATGGGGACTGAGCTATACATGTGGTGGGCACATAACATTGTTGGAACTGAGCTGTACATGTGGGGACATAACATTGTTGGAACTGAGCTGTACATGTGGGGACATAACATTTAGGGGACTGAGCTGTATATCAGGGGATATACCATTGTTGGGACTGAGCTTTACATGTGGGGATATACCATTGTGGGGACTGAGCTGTATATGTGAGATCACCTACATAGTGTGAGTGCCAGCAGGAGAAGGGAGGACAGCCCGGTGATAATGGCAGATAGAAGCAGGATGCTGCGGCGACCGAAGCGGTTGACAGTGAAACAGAGGAAGAGGCAGCTCAGAGCCCTGGTGAGGACCCTCAAGAAGTAGGTGAAGTAGAAGTTTGTGGTAAAGCTGTGCAGGTTCCTTTTGAAGCAATACTGTATACCTGTCCCAATAAAGCTGGAGAAACAAGATAAGACAATAGTGAGGGAAGTCTAGGGTGAAGGTTATGCTGTTGAAACTACAGGTTTTATAGCTAATAAAACAATAATAAAACAGCTCAGAAGCATCTTAAACAGGTTAAACTCTAATTAAACTCTAATTCTAAAAGGGTGCTCAAAACCAGTGCTGATTTCGGGACAGTGCTGGAATTCTGAAAATCAGACTTTAGAAAAGGTGACATGGCTTTCAGATGAGAGCCAGTTAAAAAAAAAGAATAATAATAAGATTAAGATGTAGGTGAAGAAGAGGATTCTCACAGAGTGAAGCTGAGAATCAGACAGTTCCTCCAAACGACACGGGTCTGTCGGAGCTCCAGGACTGTGTGGAACTCCGGCTGGCAGTTGTCCCCATACACAGAGTCCATGTCTGGGGGAAGGGGAGAGATGTCGGGGAGAGAGAGAAGGAGAGAGACACAACATTTAGACAAACAAAGGCAAAAAGAGACAAGAGACAGAGTGATAGAGACAAGTGACAAAAGAGAGAAAGAGACAAACAAAGAGACAAGAGAGAGCCAGAGAGAGGGAGACGAGAGAGACAAGAGAGTGATCTTTAGCCATGAAATCCTTAAATTCTCACTTTCTCAGAGCGAGAGCGAGAACGTGTGGATGTTTACCAGCCAATAGGCGCTCTCCCGGCTGGTTCTCGTCTCGGAGACCGAGCGCATTTCTGGAGGAAAACATCCGGAGGGACCTCTTGGCCTGGAGGAGCTGGGAGGTGGACAGCAGCCAGCGGGGAGACTCTGGAAACAGTGACTCACAACTGGGGAAGCAGGAAGCAGTAGTAAGGAAACAGGAAGCAGTATTTGGGAAATACGAAGAAAGACAGAAAACAATGAAACAGGTGAACAGGAAAGTTGAGTTTCAAGTTTTAGTTGAAGGACAAATAGGTCAAAAAAGCACTTTGTGATAGAATAGTAGTTAATTATACATGCATAACATAGTTAATTATTGCTATGCTTATATAAGCTTCCTTGCTATTGTTAAACCAAGCTTCCTTGCTAATGCAAAACTAGGCTAGTAAGTGCTAGAAAGCGCTGACCACCAGTAGGAGAGCAGCAGGATGAGGGGCAGCGTCGCGACGGCCTGAAGAATTTTCCAATCACGGCATAGGACGACTAAAACCGGCAACAGGAGCTCTGCCCCCACTCCGAAGAACCCACCGATCATGGCGACCATTAGGCGATTAGGGGGGTCGCACACCTCCACCCCTGAGGAGGGAAGAGACAGTGTGTGATGGAAAATCCATGTTAATTCACTTGAATAAATTAAGCTTTGTTTTCTTCAGGTTGTGTCATCTAGCCACCGCATGTGTCAGTGTTTCCACCCGCACTGTAGAACCCGCCTTGACTACCAATGTATTGGGAGCAAAAAAGTATTTTTTTTTATTGTTTCTAAATTATTATGCATTAACAAAGTACAAAACTCTAGTAGGGAATTCCCTCACATGATGTATGGAAAATTACATTGCGGCGAGGGCGTGAACTGTGTTAAAAGGCTGTGGGAAACTAGATTCTGGGCTCACTCACTACTAGCAATATCTCGAGAAAAACTAAGAAACTGCCACGGCAATTGGAAGATGAGATGAGAGAAAGCAGAGGAAGATGAGAGGATAGAGGCAAGGGAGAAGAGAGGAAATAGAGAGATGTGGGATGGGAAATTAAGGAGGGAGATGACATCCCAAACAAAACAAAGTTGTTGGAGAGCAAACTCAGAAGATTTAAAGGTGGGGTTAAAAACAACATTGAGATCATTAAAATACATTAAAAAAAATGTATTAACAATGTGAAGACAGAACAGTTTTGACCTTATGTCAAAAACATCTCTATTATTTGGCAGAGATGTACAAGTTTTATTAGCAGCTAGCCCAGCTAAGGGGGACCCCTTCTGTCTCGTAATACGCCTTTGTACTTCAAGAGTTCTCCGTCACTGCATCGTCTGCCCAGCACTGACTTCATTTTTGTATTTAAGTTTTCAACACTTTCTGCGAACCCGAACGGGTTCATGGTCGGTGGAAAAGACTTATGTGCAAAGGTAAATGGAGAAATGACCGCGCTTCGTTCAATTGGCTGGCGCGCTCGCGTTTGTGTTCTTCAGTGAGACGCAGACTGCTTGCAACAATGGTGACTGCCAAGCTGGTTCGGTCGCAGCTTGGCATGCCCTTGGCATGCGACTTCACCGTCTTATCTCAAGTTTCCTGTGTAAAAACAAGGGGGTAAAATCCCCCCGCTCGTCCCGGCGCGGCATTTCTTGGTTCACTGGAGAAGTCGGGGCTGCGCACGGAGTCTAGATGCGCGGATGAGCTGTAATGTCATTCGTACCCGCTGCCTAATATCAATATCCACCTGAAGCAATGTTTTTTTCAACAATTGATTCCCGCACCTGCCCGATCGGGTGACCCGACGTCCCGATTTTGAGTTGCGTGTTCCGCGTGCTGACAAAAGCCTGTCAGCACGCTAAAATGTTCAACCACTATGAAATGTCCATTGTTGTCAGCGATTACATATCCAACGTGGTCTTATTATAGCCTGATCAATAACTAAAAGCCACATAGAAAGAATAAAGCATCCAGCATATTTCCACAATGTGTGAGGGCATATGCAGTAGCAGGGATGATCGCACAGTGGAATGCTTATGGAAACCCAGCGGACGAGCGCTGGGCGGAGATGTTCGAGCATTTCAGACGCAGGAAGATTACAGACAAATATATGTCTAAATTGTCAGTTTGCCGTTTGCCAAGTCAATATTTAACCTACTTAATATTTATTTATTTATTTCAACCGCGACCCGCCCGCAATTCTTCCAAGTATTAGGCCTATTTTTTTTCCCACGCAATCCAGCCAACCCGTGGATTATCCACGGTGTCCGCGGGTATGCCCGCCAACTGCGCATCCTTAGTCTAGACCACTTAAGAATAATTTGCATAGGGCCTACTCCTGAATGTTTTTATTTTTTTTATGAATGAAGACACCCGCATGCAAGAATGAGTTCACGTCTGAGTGTAGGCTACAAACGCGATTAACTAGGCCTATTTACAAGTGCAAAAACATCAACACTCTTTACTTTGCTGACCACCGCAAAAGCCTTGTAGGCTACCTCTGAGTCTCTCTCGTAGATCGCTCCATCTTTCAACGTCTTTGTTTAATGCGACTGCATCACCTAGTTCTCTTACGTAATCAGCAGCTCGCGGATTTCACTTTCTCTCCAGTTAGAACTGCTCGTGATGATATCGCTGCATTCTCTCTGTGGAGACAGCGCAACACCTCTCCAAGGTTACTGGCAGAAGGTCACGTTGACTGAGGGTGTTGGTTGTCATCTTGAAGCTAAACAAATCTAGTCTGGAAATAAATATATTATTTTATCAACATAATGTATTGTGTTTTTTTAATATTATCAGTAGGTCCTAAGTAACAACTCAAAATATAAAAAAGATTTTTGGGAAAATTTGGGACGATTCGGGACGGTTCAAAATGTTTTTCGTGACGTTTCCGGGACGGTGGCGAAAAAAGTTAGTTTTAACTGTCAATAGCCTACCTATTTCTAATCTCCACTATTCTAAACTCTTGTCAGTCCTGGCTAATTAAATAAATGAGAGAAATAGAAGCAAAACCAGATTTAACATTGGCGATGCTTCCCATCACGATAGGGCTCTTGGCGAGTAAATGTTGATGTTTGATGCTAAACTTGTTCCTTGAGACTGACCAGTAAGAAGCTATGGATCACGTTGGCTGTGTAGCGCAAGCTAAAAGGACAGTCAGAAAACAAAAGTTGTGAACACCATAAACATCATGTTGTACGCTGCCCCCTATTTGTTAAGCATTAAAGATGAACTGAACTGAAATAATCAACATCGATAACGTATTAGTTATGACCATTAGGCCTATAAGAAAATGACACAAAAAAATATATATGACCTACAGCTTTTTTTAAGCAACAATAGAAAATGCGTCTGACGTCGATGACGTCACTGGCATGGTAGGACTAGGTCGTTGCTGCAGACACGCGAACGTCTTCTACACTCCACAGCGGAAAATATTGATTTTACTATGGCTGGTTACGCGGTTGAGCCTGTGAGGGACATGCCTGTTGTAGTGTCCGACTACCACCCGGTGGAGAAGGATACATTTCAGGCTCCAGCTCCACCTTCGGATCATGTGGGTGTGACTGGTGTGCGTGTGGGTGCTGCCAGAGTATGGACACTGCCGGTCTGCTGCCAAGAAGTCCCGGTCAACCATGACCATCTAATGGTGGTATTACGTTGCATAACCATGCATTGGGCATTTCGGATGCTGTGCGGCGAGAGAGAGGTTTTGGAAGTGACCATGCTCTCTCTAATGGCGCGTTTCCACTGCAGGGTGCGGTACGGTTCGGTTTGCAAAGGTGCGGTGCGGATTGCGTTTCCACTGCCAAAAGTGGGCGTGACCCGGACTGAGCCGTACTCGTTTTGCCCTCGTCTTCAGTACTCCTCCGTTGGTGTACTGAGACACCTGAAAGGGTGCCGGAAAATTCAAGCTACACACCCCCTCCGTTAATTGGTCGACAGAATCGTCACTTCCGGTTGACTTGGGGATAAAACAAACAAACAGTAGCCTGTGTTCACACCAAACGCGACATTTCG
>OOFH01120442.1:13911-25030 GCA_900323355.1 Merlangius merlangus | reverse complement strand
TATTAACCAGTAGAACACAGTGTTAACCAGTAGAACACAGTGTTAACCAGTAGAACACAGTGTTAACCAGTAGAACACAGTGTTCACCAGTAGATCATAGTATTAACAAGGGGAACACAGTATTAACCAGGAGAACACAGTAGATCACATTATTAACCAGGAGAACACAGTATTAACCAGGAGAACACAGTATTAACCAGGAACTGATAAGGCGATACTGCGGGGGCCGTACCAGCGGACGTTCTGGGGGTCCGGGGCGTAGCTGACGCTCCAGTTGTACACGTGGAGGCTCTCGCTGGAGGTGGAGGAGCGCGGCTCCTGGCGGCAGTGACAGCCCTGCACCTGACACGCGTTGAAGTCCTTCAGGATGCTGCACACACACGGCCCCCGCGTTATAATGAGGACTAACATGGCGGTCAGGTTATGGTGAGTGCTAACATGGAGGTCATGTTATGGCGGGTACTCACATGGCGTCATGTTACGGTCATGTTATGGTCATGTTATAGCGGGTACTCACATGGCGTCATGTTATGGTCATGTTATGGTCATGTTATGGTCATGCTATAGTGGGTACTCACATGGCGGTCATGTTATGGTCATGCTATAGCGGGTACTCACATGGCGGTCATGGCTTCGTTCTGGAACGTGACGAAGGCCATGCCCAGAGGCTTGGTGTTGACCTTCTCCTTCTCCTTCCTGTACTCCTCCTTCAGCTTGGACTCCCTCTTGGTGTAGTAGCTCACCGCCTCCTCCTGATGGACGGACACACACACACACACACACTTATACCTCCTCCTGATGGACAAACACACACACATATGGGCGTGTGTGTGTATATATATGGGCGTGTGTGTATATGGGCGTATGTGTGTGTAAATGGGCGTGTGTGTGTGTATGGGCATATGTGTATGGGCGTGTGTGTGTGTGTGTATGGGCGTATGTGTGTGTGTGTGTGGCCGTATGTGTGTGTATGTATGGGTGTGTGTGTGTATATATGGCTGTGTGTGTGCGTACCTCCTCACAGCCCGTGATGGCGCAGCAGCACAGGTGTCCACAGGGCTTGGGGTTGATCATGGTGGGCATGTGCTCCTTGGCCATCAGGTCTGTGAAGAACTTCTTACTTCTCTCCGTCTTCTTCCTACACACACCACACGCGCACACACACACACAAACACACCCATACGCAATCATGCAGACACACACAGGCACAAGCACACACAGTGAACAACCCACTACACAGGCACTTTGAGCATGCATTCTTCATTCATCAATTATAATTACTGTGTTCATCCATCCCTCCATCCATCCATCCATCCCTCCATCATCTGACCCGACATCATATATCATCCATCCATCATCCATCCATATACCCAGACTGTATGCGTGTGATTGGCTGAAGACCAGATGCATGATGGGAGTTGTAGTACCGTTCAGCATTGAGAGACATGAGTTTGGCCACGTTGTAGCAGATCCGGGCCTCCAGAACCGTGCAGTTCTCATACGCTTGTCTGGAAACCAACAGAACCTGGGTCAGCCTGGGGACAGCGGCACTACTACCGTACCTCTCAACACAATAACACTACTCTACGTGGAGATAGCAAAAAGGGTTGATTTGGTAAACTTCAGGTTCAGAAAGTGTTTAAAGGAGACATATTATGGTGTTTTCCCAACAAGTAAACATAGTATTTGAGTTCCAGAAAGCGTGTTTTTGAAGATGTTTGCTGGAAATAGCTTTCAGGAAAAAAAAATCTTGCCTACCGCTATTCCCCTCTGTTTCAGTCCCTTCCAAATGCGCTGTTTCTGGTGTCTGTAGCTTTAATGCAAATGAGCTGCTGCCCATTGACCAATGAGCTGTCAGACTGAACCACAGCATGGAGGAGAAGGGATTGTTGCTGTTTGCGGACTGAGCTCTTGCGGGGTACTTTCAGAAATCTCACTCAAAAAATCATGTACAGACTTTTTTCAAAGTTTGTATGCGCGTGGGAGCACCAGGGACCCAAAACAACACCCCAAATCCCAGGAAAAGTGTTGTTTTCATAATATGTCCCCTTTAACTTTTGAACATTTAGGACCGTAGTAGTACTTACTAATTATACAGTTCTTACTGTATAATATGTATTAGCATATTGGGGGTGTATTGTTCCTTTCTACAGTATATTATGTAACTAAATGAGCAACAGAGAGTTCAGAAGACCTGGTTCCACACTTCTCCTCCAGAAGGTTCCCACTCACTCAAAGTGCTGCTTGATCTGGCTCTCCTCTGCGTACTTGGATATCCCGTTGATAAATAAAGTGCGTTTCACCTGCAAGATACATCAGATGACGTCATCATGAATCCTGAATTTCATCATATCCAGTTAATAATCACATCTGCCTCATCTTCATTTCAAATTCACCTGGTTAACATTCAGATCTATGCATCTGGTTAATACTGTATATTCATATCGAGTTCATATTCACATCTTATTCACATTCATATCCTACTTCATACACATAATAATTTCCAATTATTCATATCCTAGTTCATATTCATACCCAGTTCATATTCATATCCAGTTCCCATTCACATCTAGTTAACATTCATATCTATCTTAGTACGGTGTGCTGACTAGTAGCTGTGTGCATTCTGCTGCGCTGTCTCTAGAGGACCGTAGCGCTGCAGTAGCACCCACCAGGTCATCCTCTTTGTAGTGCATCTTGGACGTGTGTCTCCTCATGCTGTAGACGGTCAGCAGCAGATACATGAAGGCGAACGACGTGTGGAGCCACAGCAGGTTAGTCCTGAGGAGACATCAAGCACTAGTTAGTCACTAGTAACCAGTAATAAGGTTGGTCCTGAGCAGACATCAAGCACTAGTTAGTCACTAGTAACCAGTAATAAGGTTGGTCCTGAGCAGACATCAAGCACTAGTTAGTCACTAGTAACCAGTAATAAGGTTGGTCCTGAGCAGACATCAAGCACTAGTTAGTCACTAGTAACCAGTAATAAGGTTGGTCCTGAGCAGACATCAAGCACTAGTTAGTCACTAGTAACTTGTAATAAGGTTGGTCCCAAGGAGACATCAAGCACTAGTTAGTAACTAGTAACTAGGTTGGTGTTTCAGATAGGAATTAGACTACTAAACCAGAAAGTTCTGGTAGACGGATCGATAGACAAGAATAGACAAGAGATATATATTTAGGCGCTTACCCAGACTTCAGGTTGGCGATCGTGGTCCTTCCAAAGCTGTAGGCGTTGTTTTCTGTTGGAAGTCACATGGGAATGAACGGGGAGAAGGTATCCACAGGACCCAAGCTGCTTCAGCACATCCATGACCCACAGCAGGGTGGGTGGTTCTCATTAAGACTACGGAGGCAACACGTCTGGTGACAGGGAGCACGTTACACCAAACAGGAGACCTGAGCACGTTGAGTTGAGTGGCTGTGTTTACACGGTCGTGGTGTCGGGTATACACACACACACACACACACACACACACACACACACACACACACAGATGGCCCATCTAGTTTGATGTCCATTCCATCTAAATGAGAGCTATTCAGCTAACAGTCCCCACTGACGGAGCTACAGCCTGTCTGCCTGGTAATAGGTTTGTGTGCATGCATGTGTGCTTGTATATTTGCAGCTATGTATGTGTTTTTAATGTATGCATTTTATTCCCAGCTTGGTGTGTTTTTGTTTGTTTGTGCGTGTGTGTGTGGGTGTGTGTGTGTGTGTGTGTGTTTGTGTGAGAGAGACTGATAGCTCACTAGCCCTTTAGGTAATCTCATGGTTGAGAAGAGAGAGAAATAGACAGAAAACGATTTAGTGCTTGGGTTTGTGTGTGCGCACGCATGTGTATGTGTGTGTGTGTGTGTGTGTGTGTGTGTGCGTGTGTGTGTAGTCGCTGTGGATAAAAAAAGAGAGAGAGCCGGGGGATGAGGAGAGAAGGAGGAAGAGAGACGAAGCCCTGCAGCAATAACTAAGAACATATTATCAATTTCAATGAATATGTATTTGTTTCCAGCGTTACATAGTTAAAGAAAGGAGCTTCATTACTTTGTTCTCATAGTAGTGTTGCACTCCTCAAGCGCTCTTCTTCCGCAATTTATATACCACAACCTCTCCTCCAAGAGACATAATCTTTTAGAAGCTTTTGCTTTCAACATCTTCTTTCATTTGGGGTTGAGCGTATTGCCCACAAAGGTTTCAGTGTAGTTTGGTGGGTGAGAATACAAAATATCCTATCCAAATACCCTTGTGTAGCCTTTGCAGGCTACACAAGTGTACAGCTTGTTTCAATTAGTAATAGCATTAGGGTTGACACAACTTGGGAAATGAGTAAAACCATTATTCAAGGCTGATAACCACATTAATAAAACCACACATAAAACAAAGCGCACAGACATCGACATACATGCATGAATACGTACAAACACAAGTTTGAACTCTTATGCACACGTTATCTCTAAATATTAAAATATTGAGAATACTTTCACAGCTGTGGCATGCTGATAACTGTATCAAACATTTAATATTGGTTGCTCATGCACAAACCCGCACACGCACAGGCAGATGCACACGAACACAAATACACGCACACACACACACGCGCAAACAAAAGATCATCTTGAAAAATGTCTTGCACATACAGTATTCTTTGGCTTCATGAGTTATTGTATATTTATGATGCACCCAATATTATACTACGGACCATTACTGACCAAGAAGATATTATAAACTTCTGTTGGAAAATAAAGAAATAAACACAGTAACACTTAAGACACCACTAAGCTTATGCAAAACCAAAAGCAAACCCTGCAGGTGCAGAGGGAAGTCGTCTCCAATATATCCACTATTTTCTTCAGTGTTGTCTCTCCTCTCTGTCAAATACTGAACCGTTAGTCACTGTTCATATCTTTGCGGGTCTTTCTATTTAACCTATTTAGAAACATATATGCAAGAGTAATTTGAAAAGATAGGATTAATATCAAACTTAATGAAAATATATTGCATTGTGTGTTGAACTGACTGAGCAAAGCCATTCAGCAAAGGAGCATTATGTTGTTTTTAATGACACTTCATCAACTAGCATATATATATATATATATTTTTTACATATATTTATATCTATATAAAGATTATTTTTAAATTTAGTTATTTATTACACGGTTCTTCTCAATGCCGTGGAATGCTTCGTTCACTTGCATTGGCCCTTCACAACTTCCGGCGGTGAATTATATTTGATAATAAACCGTTGCTAAGCATATAATGAACGCTGTCAAGAATTTTTGTCGTCTTTCGTATCATTCCACAAGTAGTCTTGTAACCAACCCCAGCGTACTCGGTTACTAAGCGACGTCAACGTCTTTAGCTGACTATTTCTCTGCTGATCAACACTATGAATGTTGGTAACAAATAAATTGTAAAAAGATAAACCGTGTGAGTTTTTTTTTTTCGTTTTGACAAGTAGCCATGTAATAAGCGGGATAATGTGTAGATCGTCGCCGGTCATTACCAAAAATAAGCCCCGACACACTGTAAAAAATGAAAAGTTGAGAAAACTAAAAATTTCAAGGCAACTTACTGCAATCAATTTTTGAGTTTTGAGCCCAACAAAAGTTCCGTCAACTAATATTATTTTGTTTGTAAAATTACATTTTCTTCTTTAGACAAACTTGAAAGTTAGAGTTGTGCCAACTTAAAAGTCTGTTTTCAAACTTTGTCCAACTAATAATCTTTTGTTCAGATAATTTACTTTTCTTCCTTAGTAAAACTTAAAAGTTAGAGTTGTACCAACTAAGATTTTTATGTTTTACAACACTCAAAAAAGTAAGTCAGGGTTGTTAACTTATTATTTCAGATTAAGGTTAATAACATTTAAAAGTGCATTTGAAAGAATACAACACAAGTTTAAAGTTAACTTCATACTTTATTAAAAGTAATAATTGGAAACTTTCATCTTACATTTCTGAATGCCAGACAGCAGTAGAGCAAGCAACATTTAGCTACTTCAGCAGCAGAAAATCGCTGTCTTAATGCAGTAAACCCAAGTGCAGAACAAGTATGGTCAAATACATTCAAAACATATTTACCATCTTGTAAACATGTTATTGTGCAGTGCATAACAATTGTAACAGCATCAACATTGCTGACATATCTGAAATGGCCGTTGTGGCAACCCCACGCCGGTGGACCGGGAGGAAACTCGTCAACGCTCGGAACAGCGCCGTCTCTATGGACAAGTAGTCCAAGGGAGATACAGCCCCTTCAACACGGCTGTAACCGCACACCAATCAAGCAGGCACAGACAATCAGGGGGATTGAGATCACCTGGGGGAAGGCGGCGGCAGAAGAGTATTAAAAGCCGAGCACAAGGCAGTCAAGGAAGAAGAGAAGCTCGGATCTCCATTTTTGTGCTATTCAAGTGAACGTGACGATTGACCTGGAATGACCTGGAGCGACCTGGAGCCAGAGGAGCAACCCGCAAGGAGGGACGAGGAGATTGAGGTCCTACGGAGATGTATGGTCTGGATCGGCGAACAGCTCAATCGGGAAACCTGCCTACGCCGCACCCACGAAGCGGCTGACCAAGATGGGACCGGATGATGACGTCGAGGCGTACCTCGATATATACGAGCCACCGACCACTGGGGTTGCCACACCGTGCCAAATACAAATACGCCAAACCTGTAAAAGCACCTGTGCGGCTCACAACAAAGTATTATGTACAATTTTACAAAACAATGCCAGTTAAAGGCATACAATTTAACATTGTAAAATGGGCAGCATTATCCAACTGAATAAAACACCCAAATTATTTTGTATTATTTTTTTCCAGTAATAAAAAAAAATTCCAGTCTTGTGTGGAACGCGCAACACCGGTAACCATAGCAACGCCGGTAAACAAACCCCGCGAAGCCCAATCCCTACGAGAGCTCCTCACGCTACGGCCATCCAGAGGCGCACAGAGCTTTTGGCCGTGATATTGTATATAAAATTACATTATACTATTATATATAGAACGTTATAAGACGCTGTCACCGAGAGTTGGCGCGCTGCCAGACGCTGTCACCGAGTGTGAGAGGAGAGATAACGGAGAAGATGGCGGTTGACCTAGTTTCAAAGTTTATACCGTTTATACTTGGTTATACCGGTGTAGACACGAGTGTATTACTCGTGTGAAAATGTCCACACTGCGGCAACCCTAGTACGATTGCATTTATGGCTATGACTGTGTACTAACTTCATTAAAATCAAGGCATTGCAATGTTTGCAAATCGCTATACGTGGGTCTTTCTCAGAATCATTGAAAAACGTCCACACCGCAGACATATTGGTGCTTATCCAGACAAGCGTGTGCTGGCCGCGCTTTTTGTTTGCGTCATCACAAATTTCTGTTTTGGCCGTGTTGTTTCGGTGATAAAAGTATTTCGGCCGAAAACCAAAAATGCGCATTTGGGCCATTTTCGGCGAAACTTTTCGGTGGCCGAAAATTTGGTGCATCCATAATTTTTTTCCTTTTGGTTATTAGCCTCTCGACCCTGATCCAGACAAGAGGATAACATTTTTGTTGTGAATTTACAAGAAACTGATCTGTAGAGATCACCCACCGCTAATTAGCTTAGCGCCAATGACTGGTAGGCCTAGTTAACAGGATTCACTAGTCATCAGATAAACTTTCCAACGGTGTAAACGGTCCGGTTTGCTTGTTGTGATTTGTTTATATACCCAGTTATGTTATTTTTAGAGTGACTTGATAGTTTTTAATCGAATGCTTGCAGGAAGTAAAGCGCAGCAACAGCACAAGAACAACAGGAAAAAGTAGGTTAACAAAATAAAATGTCTATGTACGAGGAGAAGGACAGACATTTTATTGTTGTCTTCATCAAGCAAACAGGACCGTTTACTCCATTGGAAAGTTTATCTAATGACTAAGCAGAGTGAATCCCGTTTATTACCATTCATTGGAGTTAAGCTAATTAGCGGTGGGTGATCTCATTGTTAATGCACGCAGTTTAAAAATATATATATCCATCCTCTTGTCTGGATCTCGGTTGAGAGGCTAATTACAAGAAAAAAAATGCTGAGTATCGCTTTGACAAATAGTAGGCTAAGGACTTTTTGAGTCAGGTTTTAGCTGACTTACTGTAAAAGCTTGGTTTTGAGGCTCCTGACACACTGTGTGCAGTTGGTGGAAAGTTTCATAAAGATGATCACTTCAAAAGGTGTACCTGTTTTCTTTGGGGAAATGATGTTCAAGGCATAGAGCCGGCCAAACAGCAAGGCGAACGCAGTGGGGAGGTCTGGGAGATCAGTGAGGTACAAGGTAGGGGCACCATCAGCTTCAAGGACAGTGAGGATGCCAATCTTGAGTCCTCTTGTCTAACTGTCATCTGGATCAGTTTCCTGATAAAAACACGAAGGTGGTGCCAAATTTAGAGATAACTGGAAACTAAAAATTAGGAACAAATTCCTTCCCACAAATCTAAAAATGTTGAGCTGTAGGCTACTGTACTCACCAAGCATGTCTGAAGAGCTTCTCTGAATCCTCACGAAGAAACAGGGGTAGACCTTGCAGGGATGTGATCCCCTGTGCACTCCAATGTCAGATGTCTGAAACACCCCACCCAAAAAAAGAAACTAATAGTTAGTATATATTATATTAGTTAATTAGTATAATAGTTATTATAATAATAACTAACTAATAATCAGAGAAGTGACCAACACTGTATTTTAACACAAGTGGTGTTGCCCTTTAAGAGCAAATATTAGAGAATGAGCCACGGATATGTAAATTCCAATATTTATATGTAAATTCCAATAATAAACATTTAAATTGATCTCAAGTGATCAGTCTAGTTGGTGATCAAGCTTGTCAATGAGTTTTTCCATTTCTCTACCAATGGCACCCATCTTGGCACGGTATAATTTCAGCAGGCGAGCAGAGTCCTCATCTGAGGCTGATCTGAAGGTCCTCAATAGCTCCTTGGTGGTGACACGGTACAACTCTGCACAAATCTGTTGAACACAAAAGTAGAATCACATTTCAGTATTAAAACATTTTTTTTAAATTAAAATAATTGTGGTGTATCTGAATGCAGTACATTAAGGGTTAATGTATTACGCGGGTTACGTTACAGTAGACCAATAGGATTACGTGTGTGTGGTCACATGATGCTGGGTTCGTACGTCTTCATGTCAGTTTAATAAAGTGCCTGTAAAGTCTAGACACAGTTGTCCGCGCTGAATTAATATTCCTCCAATAGAATATACGACATGGTGTCAGAAGTGCTGTGTCTATGACCCGAAAGAAAAAGCACAGGACACAACGGTCCACGGCGACAGAGACAGAGGGAGAGACGTTGGTGGATGTTAAGAGCGAACAACGTGAGGGAAACGTTAACGTGCAACAAGCGAGCATGGCGGCTAGTGCACCAACTGCTACATTCAACATCCAGCCACCGGAGCCCTTCGATTTCAACAAACCGCTCGATTGGACAAAATGGATCCGGAGGTTCGAGAGGTTTCGGCAAGCGAGCAACTTGACTACGAACTCCGAGGAAACTCAGGTTAACACTCTGATATATTGTATGGGGGATGAAGCCGACGATGTATTGAGAGGATTAAAACTGAGTGATGCTGACAGAAAATGTATGACAAAGTAAAAGACGGATTCCGGGATTTCTTTGTTGTGAAGAAGAATATTGTGTTTGAACGTGCATGCTTCAATATGCGAAAACAAGAACCAAATGAGACTGTCGAGGCATTCGTCACTGCCCTGCATGCTTTAGCAGAACACTGTCAATATGGGGACTTGCATGATGAACTCATACGAGATCGGATCGTAGTGGGGCTTGCAAACACCAGACTTTCTGAACGCTTGCAGATGGAGGAAAAACTGACTTTGCAAAAAGCCATTGATATGGCAAGACAGTCTGAAGAAGTCAAAAAGCAACAGAGCACACTTAGGGGTGACGCTAGCAGTGTGATGCAGATGGAGGGGAGCTCCATAGACAGACTGATAAAAAAGGGACAGCAATATACCAACTGGAAAAGCAGCGGCGCACATTCCCGCCAACACACGCAAGGCAGAGACAAAGGCATGCAGCACAGCGCCCAGTGCTACAAGTGTGGGGGGCCTTCTCACGAGTTTCCCGCCAAGTGTCCCGCCAACGATGCAACCTGTCGGGGCTGCGGAAAAAAAGGCCATTACCAGCGTGTCTGCAGAAGCAAGTCTGTGGTAGCGTACATTGAGGAAGAAGAGGGGAAAAGTTTCTTCTTGGGCTCTGTGTCATGTGAAAACAACATGTGGGCGGCTGATGTGCAGATAAAAGGGAAAGTGCTGAAATTCAAACTTGATACCGGCGCAGATGTAACCGCCATTTCGGACAGTGACCTGAAAGACTTGTTCCCGGGGGCACAAATGCCTGTCCTCAACAAGCCAGAGAAACCCTTGCTGGGTCCAGGAAAGATTCAGCTGGAGGTAGCTGGCTATGCAAAAATGCAGCTGACTTACAAAGCCAAGCAGACGAGGAGAAGGTCTATGTGGTCAAAAACCTGAGCACACCTTTGCTCGGGCTACCGGCCATACGCCCTGGGTCTACTCATTCGAGTCGACAGCGTCACCATGGACTCTTTAAAGGCAACCTACCCAAAACTCTGCAAGGGCCTAGGCGACATCAGGCGTCCATACCACATCCTGCTCAAGCCAGAGGCCGTGCCATTCTCTTTAAAGACTCCACGGAGAATTCCCCTGCCTCTGATAGGAAAGGTGAAGGAGGAGCTCCAGCGGATGGAAGAGATGGGGGTCATCAGGCGCGTCGAGGAGCCTACGGAGTGGTGCGCCGGCATCGTCGTCGTCCCAAAGAAGAACAGCCAGCGACTACGCCTGTGTGTGGACTTCACGGGCTTGAACCAGTATGTGTGATGTCCTGCCATCAGTCGACCAGAGTCTAGGGATGCTAGCTGGAGCCAGAATCTTCAGTAAACTAGACGCGAACATGGGATTCTGGCAGATTCCTTTAGCTGAGGAGTCAGCCAAATACACAACATTTATAACACCCTTCGGACGGTATCACTTCCAGCGTCTTCCGTTTGGGATCAACTCTGCGCCCGAGCACTTCCAGCGTATCA
>OOFH01120436.1:0-14095 GCA_900323355.1 Merlangius merlangus | reverse complement strand
TGGGTCCGGTCTTAACTCTCCAGGCTTAACACTTCAGAGTCCAGTGGGTCGATGGTCCTCTCCCCTCTCCGCCCTCTCCCTCCCCTCCCCCTGGAGGTCAGTGCTCTGTCTCTGTGCATCCTTCCTTAACTCTTCATAGTCCAGTGGGTCGATGGTCCTCTTCTTCCTCTTCCTCGGAAAAAGCACAAAATGCAACCTGCTGCTATCGATCCATTGGCGTGTGTGAGAGTGTGTGTGACTGTGACTGTGTGTCTGTTTGGGTTAGTGTGTGTGTGTTTGTGTGCATGCGTGCGTGTGTGTGTTTTGTTTGAATGTGCATGATATGTGAGTAGGACAAAGTTAAAATTCTACACCATGCGCTTCAACTAGAGATACAGAGATAGAGACATAGAGAGTGTCTGTGTGACATATTCAGAGGAGTTTACGATTGGCTGATCATGGCCTCCTCCCATAATGTTGTGAGAGAGAGAGAGAGAGAGAGAGAGAGGCAACACTGGCACAGAAATGTCTCTCTCTAGAGAGACCGGGTGAGTATGAATATGGATGTTAAGTAATGGAGGGTGTGACTTTGTTTTTGTTTGCTACCCTGAAACCTGGGCCTCGTTTCCCGATAACGATGGATCTTCACTCGTACGATCATTTTCACGATGGAAGAATGATTGCGAACCATCGTAGATTTCTTTGGAGCATTTCCCGAAACTCCTCTTAACATGAACGTGCGTTCACTGCACTCATGACGTTCGTAGGATTGTCTCCTGACACGGTGCTGAAATGGGCTCCGTACTGAGGGAGACGCAGGAATGTTGCAGGAAAATGGGATTAAAAAGCGTTAAAATATCAAGGCCAACAGCAGAGTAGCCTACGAAAAGAATAGACTGCAATAATTTGAACGCTAAAGATATTAAAACACAATTGATTAGGCCTAGGCCGACGTATGTATCAGTCCTAATTCTAAATGCACTGTGCGTACATTTTTTCAAGGCATTTTCCCTATCTAAAATAGCTGGTGTGACAACTAGGTGCTGATTTCTGAAACATGCTTTGCGAAGCAAAGACTTTATCTGATTCCGCATAAGGTTTCATTGATTGGCGCGCACTCTCTAGTCTAGAATATTTGCAGACATTAAAAATGCAACTTTTCATTCATTCATTATCCTTCAAACGCAGAGGCTAGGCATTGATACACGGCTATTGCTGACCCGATTAGGGGAGCTTGGTCTAGATATTGCCCATATTGTTGGGCAGGATGATGTAGGCTATAGGTCTTTTCACGCTGCCAAGCCGGTTCGGTCGCAGCTTGGCACGCCCGGCGATTTTACCTTTTAATTTCAAGTTTCCTGCATAAAACCGAGGGGGTCAACCCCCGGTCGTTACGGCGCAGGCTTTCTTGGTTCCCTGGAGAAGGCGGGGCTGCGCACAGAGTCTAGTCTAACCTCTTTAGAATAATTTGTATTATTGCATACTCCTGAATGTTTAAATTTTTTTATGAATGAAGACACCCGCATGCTATAATGAGTTCACGTCTGAGTGTAGACTACAAATGCGATTAACTATGGTCAGGGATGTTCATTACTGTCCAGACACGGTCCAATAAATAGTGAACTTCATCACAGCCTCACCAAAGCGCCTACAGTGCTTAATTCAAACAATCGCAACAAAAAACGCCTGCAGAAATTATCTGACACCGGCTGGTCTCAGCATGATTCATGTCTACAGTAGCCTATGTATTCTGTCATTGATCAATATGAGGACATTTTAACCATGATGGTTGAATTACAATCAGAGGAAGACAGCAAGTGCAGCTCGAAATCGAGCTCCCACACAAGAGCAATGGAATCATTTGATTTGATTTTATGCCTTGTGACCTGGTGTTTGATTGGTACGTGTTTTTGGAATTTTTAATAGCTGCAATAAATGATGTTGTTGTTGACTTCTAACATGTCTCTATCTTTGCTGTTTAAATCTAACAGTAGTCTATGAGTTATATATCGGCGGTAACCACTGTTTTTGGTTGCGAAATTGTGCAAGCTGGGCATTCCGTGGTATTGGATGTGTTTTAATAAAATACACGGAATGTCCGCTGGTGACGCCACTGAGGCTATAGTAGGATAACGATGCTCTTAGCATCCTACGAGTACCCCTGGAGTCCTCGTTAGCTATGAGCGTTTTCACGACGTTGGTTACCAACGATGCTTTCGGGAAACGGTGTGAAAACTGTACGACGCTTGTACGACGCACTTCACGATCCACTTAGGCTAACGATGCTTTCGGGGAAACTGGGCCCTGGTCAGAGATGATGTTTCTGTTTGTTAGTGTTTGATAAACAAATTAGTAACCAGAGTGTAGGGAAGGAGCAGCTCACGTGAGCAGTGTTTACCGGCTGGTTTGTTAGTGTTTGTGTGAGCAGTGGTTACTGGCTGAATTGTCAGTGTTTGTGTGAGCAGTTTTTACCGGCTGGTTTGTTAGTGTTTGTGTGAGCCGTGGTTACCGGCTGCTTTGTTAGTGTGTGTGAGCAGTGTTTACCGGCTGGTTTGTTGTGCAGGGGCTGGAGGGGGGTGCCTGGTCTCTCGTCTCTCGGCAGCGGGTGGAAAAAGGTGTAGATGAGGTCACACTGAAGAGAAGAGTTTAGAAAGTCAGACCCCTCAAACCACATCGGGGTCTACAAAGAAATGGACAAATCCCAAATGTTCTGCCTTTATATGTATCTGATAATATGTAGTACATTAATTATTGTAATATTGTTGATTGACACAAATAAAAACTCTGTTTTCAAACACTATATTGCCTCTAAAACAGCAACACTTAGTGGTCCAGTCATTGCTGGTGAGGTCCACATATGCCTCAAGTTGTCTCAAGTCTCAAGTTGTGCTGTAATGTAATTTCTTTGCAGTCAATGCAGTAGTTTATTGAGATAGATCATTTCAAAGTGCGGAGTTCAAGCCACTAGGTGTGCAAAGTAGAAACTAACTATTCTTCGAACCGAGAGTAATGCATGTAACGGTTCTATTTCATTCCTACTGACTTAGACTTGGCTTTATTGATCCTTTTGGGATGACTCCCTCAAGGAAATAGAATTTCCAGTAGCTTACAGAAACACAACACAATATATATACAATATAAGATAAAACAATAAACTCTTAGCTAACTATAAAAAATAAACAATAACAGTGAACAATAAACTCTTAGCTAATATAGAAAGTAGATATAAGTAGTAGAGATAAGAATAGAAGTAAAACAGGATTCAATAAAATAAATGTAGAGAACTGTATAGAGGATGAACATAGATAAATATATGGCTGTGTATGGCATTGTGTTGTCATACAGTGGAGAAATAAATGATAAATGACAAATGACTTTCGCAGAAATGAGCAGTTAAATCAATTAAATTAGCAGTTAAATTAAGCGGTGGATTACGTTATTGCACAAAAAAAGAAGAAGCGTCCCTTCTGTCCTCTTTCCTCCCCCTCCTCCCCCCGAGTGAGGAGTTGTAGAGTGTGATGGCATGAGGGACAAAGGAGTTCTTTAGTCTGTTGGTCCTAACCCTGGGAAGGAGCAGCCTTCCACTGAACAGGCTGGTTGCTGACGACGGTGTGCAGGGGGTGGCTGGCATTGTCAATAATGTCCAGCAGTTTGTCCAGTATCTTTCTTTGGCACTGGATGTATCCCTCTCGCCCACACGCAGGTCGAGTGTGTTTACCCACGCAGCGACATTGACGTTGATGTTTATCGTACAGAGCGGGTGCTCCAGCAGCCCATTCACTCCTGTATCAACCCGACTACGGCTGTAATCGACGCTGTGAGCATCTTTCCTATTGGATAGTTTTTAGGATATTTTTCAGTGAAAATGGCAGACATACTTTTTATTCTGGGTGGAAAATACGATATTTCGGTATAGTTACGGCATTAAAAGTGTTTATGTACACATTTTTAGCGAGAAATGTGCAAGAGGAAGAGCAATCGATCCTAGATGCTAGATCGCGGTCAAGCAAGGAGAGCGAGAATAAGAGCGTCACCCGCTAGTTCTTCATTTCTTGATACAAACGTTCATTCTAAACAGCATTTTACACAGTAGCCTATAATAGGAAATGTGCAAAGGTAAATCAACGTCATTAAACACGGACTGAAGTTTTTTATTGGGTGAGAAGCAACGGCGGTGGGCCTTACTAAACGCCCAATCCATTGTTTCAGTCTGTAAAATGCTAATCAAATACATATATATTTTTTTATTTATTTATAAGCACATTTAATATCAAGGTGAGGGGGGGGGGGGGGGATCTTATCTTTTAATTTATGTTTTTGTTATGCAACCCTTTTAGATTTTTTTACTGCAGTATGAAATAAACGATCAACTAATGCCTGTATGCGACATGTGTGTGTGTGTGACTGCAGTGATTTGGCTGGATTTACATGCAGCGTAAGGGTAATTGTAGTGGGTAAGGGAGCCCAATTCATTAGGACACCAATTGTGGGTGATCAGAGGTTCCTTTGCCTACGTTTGGTGTGATGCCGGGGCGATCTGAAGCCCGCTGGCCACTGTGGAACGAGAGCGCAGAGCCGACATTATTGGGCAACTGAAGCGGCAGCAGCCTGTAGTTCCAGAGGAAGCACGACGTGCATCGTTAAAAAGCGCCCGACAGCAACCTGCTTTTAATCATCCCCATATCTGTATCATGTCACTCGGTGCGGTGCACTCGGTGGCTCTGCGCGCTCGTTGCGCTCTTGTTATGCCACCACGGAGGCATATCAACCGTTTTGCTCCAGCCCCTTAACGTGCGCCCGGTGTCACAAAACGAACGCCTCCAAAATGTTATGTTAAGCTTGTATATGTTTCCGAACGTGAACGACCTCATGCCTGTCTACGCTTCAAACTCGTGCATGTCGCAGAAAATGTGCAACAGTGCCCCCTGGGGTCACACTTTTCGGTGGGTCGCAGAATTCTGTCTAACACCCGCTAGCTCTTCTTGCTTGACGATCAAGCATCTAGTATCGATTGCTCTTCCTTGGGTCTCCGGATGTTTACACTGAGTTTTTATACATTGAATTTTGCAGCTGAATTTGGCATGTTGAATTTTGGGATGCTGAAAATATTTAAGTTAAATTTTTTAATGTTGAATATTTGATTTTGAATTGTAACATTGAAAAATAAAGCTGAAAATTATTTATTGACAATTTTAAGAGTTAAATTCAGAGGCAAAAAATCCAGATCCTTTAAATCAATGCATAAATATTCAGTGCTTAGAAATCAATGGCTTTTTATTTTATTTATTTTTAAAATCCGATGGCACAGATTTACTTCCATATTTTTTTGTCGCAAGGACTGGCTTTGGAAAATGTGAGCTCGTGAGGGGACTATTCCGCAAGCATGTGCGTGCCTGCGTGCTTGTGCAATAGCATACTCCCTATCGCTGTAATATCTGTCCCCTGAAAAAGTAACGTTGCGCTGAGGGAACTACGTTTCGTTACCATATTTTCAGTAGTTGTACGTATTTTTTGTACGTATTAAAAAAGTAGTTACGTTACTCTATTAACGTGTCACTTACTTTCTAACACGTTACACACAACACTGTCTACCGGTCACATGGTAAGGTCAAAGTTCATATCATAGCCCAAATTCACACCGGTGCACTTTCCTGTACAGTTTATACCGTACACCCCTAATATAAGGTCTACCTCTGCCCTACCATACGTGTGCCAGATCGTGCCTACAACCTCGGGGTGGAGTCTCCACTCTCTTGAAGGAGACTTCTGGTGGGAGAGAAGGTCTGCCACATCGTTCTGCAGCCAATAGAGGTATGGCCCTGAGGCTTGCCAGGTGAGGAAAGTGCCCTAAGCGGGCTAGCCTCAGTCGGCTCTGAAGCCCTGCGTCCGCTCTGAATCAGAATGGGATGTCTGGGAGGCAGGCCCTGCCTCCTCCTCAAAACGACACGCGAGAGCGGGATACATGCAGTGCTAAAGCACTGCCTCTGTTAGTCAGTATGTTTCAGCAGCTTGTCCTACCTTTTATCAAGACACCATGCGAGCCCAGGTGAGGAGTTATTTCAGACACACGTTGTCCTTCTAATTATAACAAAATATATCATCCTAAGGTGAATGCATGTTTCAGTGTAAATATAAACAAAAAGGTTCTATCCAAGCGTATATCTTTATATATAATTCATATAGGCTATTCGTATTAGTGTTCGTATTTCGGTCAAAAAACAATATCACTCCTGACTGTGGCTGGCGTTTACGTGATGCGGTCCCCTCTCGGGCCTCACATCCTGTCTACCTATTTTGAGTTCCAGGAGGCGTCTCAAACAAACATAAAAGTGCCAGCAGGGGGAGGTAATTTTCAATAAAATAAAACTATGAATAAATTGGCACACAACACGGAAAGGAATTAAATAAACCCAGACTGACATGGTTAAATCCCGCTGCTTGGTGTTCATGGACTGACCTGGGCGACCTCAGGAGCGGCGTGGACCAGATGCCACACGTAACCATTCAGCTCATCTTTCCTCCGGTCAGCCATGGACTCTCCTCGCGAGCGGCCAATCACAAACCGGCTGGGGAAGCTAGGGAGGGAGAAGCGGGACACAAATAGAAGGATTGAGCTACCAAGTGTTTTTATATTGACCCAAAGAGCCTGTAGAGTTTGAGAACATATTGGAGGTACCTGGGCAGCTTGGACGAAGGGAAGATGAGCCGCAGTTTGCAGTGCAGTTCGTGGAACTCTTCAAAGCTCCTCTGGACCAATGCTGCCCCTTGCTGGACCCCCTCTCGCTCCACCTTCACCACGAAGGCCTGCAGAAGAAAGCACATCTGGTGTGAGAGACACTGAATATCCTGGCTCTGTTCCCCATCTGCGTACAAGCACCATGCCAAAACAACCAATAGGAACACTGTGAAGATGTGAACGGCATCTTCACTGTGTTTAACATGTTTTAAAGGGTCACGTGTTCCTGTCTCGCTGTTACCCCTGTAATAGACTGCAGCTATAGGCTCATAGGCTAATTGAGCCACACCCATTCTGGTGCTCCTTAAGAGGGCAAAAGTTCTAGACTGGAGGGAGGCTTGAGTTGTGCACTTGAATTAACTGTTGTGGTATTGTTTGTTTTTAAGTAAACATATGCTTTTTTACCAACAACCATTTGCCTCAAGGAAACTCTTTTTCACAAACACGTCAATGAATATCAGGGTTTCCATTGGCTTGCTGGCAATTCACTGGCAAATTTAGTTGTGCCTTAAAGAACTCAAAAAACAATCAGAAAATGGCCCAATCTGATTGGAAGAAAAACAAAAGATAATGCAATCTCTGAAAAGTCTTCTGTACAAGACTCTGTTCAACTTGTGAACAGAAATAGCTGAATAACAAGGTTATTCAGCTATTACTGTTGACAGCTTCATAAATTACATTAAGCTGTGTAATGTCTATTAATATAACATATTCACTGCACCTTATCGCTGTATATCTTATCTGTATATAACAATCTGTACAACATATTTATATTTATACCACATTTATATTCATATTCATATTGCCTTTATATCTATAATATTCTTGCACTTTCTGCTTGTTGCACTTCTGGTGAGATGCAAACCTCATTTCGTCACCTGAAACTTGTGTTTGAGTAATGACAATAAAGTTGAATCTCATCTCATCTTTAGTCAAGACTTTGCCTCTTTAGCCAGGTATTAGTAACGGTTGCTAAACCTCTTCCTTAACCCTCTAAGCTCCAGGAAATTCCAACTCCCCCAAAAACTCACCGTGTCTTCCTGCAGGTATTGTGGGACATAAGAGAATCCTCCACATCCCCCTACTGCCTCCCTCTGCTAAGAGATGAATCAGGACAATGATTCAGAGCTCCTTTCTCAGTCATCACAAAGGACTCATCTCTGCTGAGCAGCAATTTAAAACCTCCAGTAAGCAGAGCCTTTACATGTCATTGTCTTTCAACCTGGTATCACACGATTTCGTGCTCATGCGCAATAACGTTAATCTATTGAATCTTGTACCAGAGCATGATTGTCAGACTTTTTTCGTGCTACACAGAACGAAATGTAAACCAATGCATTCTGAATGGGAGCGTTTCTCCGATGTTTTTTGCTACACAGAACGAAATGTAAAGCAATGCATTTTGAATGGGACAGTTTTTCAGACGAGAGAGTAAGAGCGCAGACAGTACAGTGCACCATCTAGTAACGTTATATATATGTTCTGTAAATATTTCCGATTTTTTAAGCAGACCTCCTCCTGAAATGAACGTGCTCCACAGAAGGAAATGGAAACCAATGCATTTTGAATGGAAGCGTTTCTCAGACAATTAACGTGCTCCACAAAACTAAACGAGAGAGAAAGAGAGAGAGAGAGAGAGAGAGAGAGAGAGAGAGAGAGAGAGAGAGAGAGAGAGAGAGAGAAAGAGAAAGGCTTCAGAAGGGGTGTGCGCAGATAGTATAGTGCACCCTCCATATGTCAATATTTTTTAAGCAGACCTCCTCAAAAACTGAAAAATAACCGTGCTCCACAGAATGAAATGTATCCAATGCATTTTGAATGGGAGAGAGAAAGAGAGAGGAAGGGAGAGAGAGAGAGAGAGGCTTCAGAAGGGATGTGCGCAGATAGTACAATGGACCCTCTACTTATGTTTGTGTCAAAACAACAAATGCATCAAAGCGTAAATGTAGTGTACTAGGGATACTCTGACCTCCTCAAAAACCTTCCGTTCTCATGCTCACGAAAAGTAATGTATTGAATCGTGTCGCAGAGCACGATTGTCCCACATTATTCGTACTGCACAGAAATAAATGTAAACCCATGCATTTTGGATTGGAGCGCTTCTCAGAATATACACAGGTATATATACAGTATATATTCAATATATACAAAGAGGCCCTCTTAACCCCATCAGTTACTTGGCTCCGCAGTGCATCAGTGTCCCTCTCTATGGCTCTAAATATGTATATACTATAATATATGGCATTAAATATAAATAAATTAAAGCGTGTAACAAGGAAATGAGACGTTGTGGGCCAGCAGAGGCTGAATTTTAACCGAATTCGGCCCATAACCTCATTTTTTAACATCGTTTTTATATTATGAATATTTTAAATATTGCCTGGTATACCTGAACCACATTTACACATTGGTGGAAGTGGATTTTCAACGGTCAGATAGGCTACAGATCTTGTTATAACAATAGTTGAATAAAGGCATGGTCTACTTATAATATTATAACTAAATAATTTTATATTTATATAATATACATTTTAATATTAAATTAATTCAACATTAAACCAATGCATTTCAATCGGGTGATTTTTATCAACTTCAGAAGTGGGGGCGGGCTGCGTAGTGCACGCGTCTAGTATACAGACCTTGTTATAACAATAATTTAATAAAAGCTACATGGTCCACTTATAATATTATAACTAAGTAATTAGATATATAATTTATATTTTATTAAACCAATGAATTTCCATCAGGAGTTTTTTTCGACTTCAGAAGAGCGGCGCAGTGCACGCTCTATACCGCCCCCCATATATCGTTCTACCTGTAATTAATATGTTTATTTTTTAATCAATTGGACTTTTTCTTTTTATATCACTGTCCGGTGGCTAGTAGGCTATAACGTCACTCTGAGAGACGGGCACGGAAACATTTAACAAGGCAGGGTTATTATTTGCCATAATGTATTATGTGTGAGAGGTAATTTCTCCTCCTGAGTGTGAACTGGGTGTGTATTGACAACACAGTCTCACTCCGAGAACGTCAAATACCGACTGTTGGCAAGGGCACTTTAGCGTTGGTCGCTGACGGGAAAGGTACCCTATGGCGTCGTCAGAAGACGGAGAGAGGGTTCAATTCACTACAATGTTATGCCATCCCCGGCGATGTTTGACGTTCAGAGCGGGTGTTCCAGCAGCCGATTCACTCTTTTATCATCCCACTTGTGCTTCTCAGCCAATCAGAAGCGAGAGCTACTGCCCTGATATTCTACGGTATCGGGTCACTCACTGCCCTGATATTGTACGGTATCGGGTCACTTGGGTCAGTTAGTCTAAAAAATGATTAAAGCGCGCGCCCGCGCCGACAAGTTCTCATTTTCTCAATTTCTGAATCCTTTTTGCCTCTTATATTATCTTGTATACTATTTAAAAAGTGGATGCAAAGAAGAAATTCAATAAAAAATAATTTGTCAGCTTTGTCTGTGACTTGGAGTTTGACTGCGCAGTGCGCATGCACGCAAGACGTTTTCCAGCAA
Source organism: Merlangius merlangus (assembly GCA_900323355.1). NCBI lineage: Eukaryota > Metazoa > Chordata > Actinopteri > Gadiformes > Gadidae > Merlangius > Merlangius merlangus. The sequence goes on along the minus strand of OOFH01120436.1, from coordinate 3,854 downwards.
CGCTTGACTTTTTTGAACGGAGTGTTCGTTAGTTTTTGAAATTTAAAGTGGGATGAGATGATAAAAAGATAATCGGGCAATTTTTTGGATCGATTCTGCAAAACATCAGGCTTGTTTAGTCGCGCCATGAAATACGTACCACGGCTCGACCAAACTCGCCTGATATTTTGCCGAATCGAACCAAAATTGCCCGATTATATACAAGTATTAGTCTGGCTGAGTGGAAATTGGCAGCGTCTATATCGCTAGTGTCGGATTCCACCGCTACTCCCCTTCCTGTTGCTGGCTTTCCCATATTGTGCTCCCCCTCATGGACACCGCTGCTGCTTCCTGGGGTTAGCCACGCCCAAGACGATTGTTATTGGTTTAAAGAAATAAAAACAGGCCAGCCCAGTTTCCCCCCGGATGGACGGCTCCAGAGTGTCGCCACAAAGTGGCAACACTTCCATTGGACTCCGTTGTAGCGTTTTTTGCTGCCTATTTCCAGGGTAGGAAGCCTAGCATAGTTCCAAAACATCCATTTACGGCGTAGGAGATCATTCATTTCCATTGCTGGCCGTCGAGTAACTTCTGAGGTAAGTGCATTAAATAGCTAGCTCTTTTGAATCGCCAACTGTCTATATTGTATCAGAGGACCTTTATGATGCATATTTATTTGTATATGCACAGCGTAATATATAATTCTTTTCTTGGTAGACGACCGATTTTCAGTCATTGCCTGCTAGTTAGTCAGCTCGATTTCGCCAGCTGTGAAGGTATCACTGCACCAGAATTTAAAAGGTTGGGTATGGAATTCTCCTTTTTGGCCATTTTTGCAAAATTACTTGAAATCCTTAACATCACCCACTTACAGCCACTGAGTTAAAAGTACTGACATGACAATTAAACAAGTCAATCATCTGTGGAACGGGCAGGGCTCGAATAACTCCAGCCAATGATTTTCAGACCCACCGAGTGGCATTGGACAGTGAGTACGTCAATCAAACGGTCGTACTGCACTCCCCCTCCCCCGCTCCCTGCGCGTGACCCCTTCGTGCACGTACTCAAAGCTCATGACCAAGCTTTGACCAAGCTTCTGTTGTTATCCTGTGGTATCTACTTGAGCTAGCTAACGAGCTAATGGCTCGCTCTCGCAGCCTGACGGTGGAGCCTGCACCGGAAGCAGCCTGACGGTTGAGGTCTGCAGCCAGACGCTCTTGCGCTCTCGCGCATCTGTGTTTTGCTCGTGCATGATTGCGCGTCCATGTACTTGGAATGGGTGGAGTCAGTCAGCGTTGAAGGAGAGGGGGTAGGACCATTTGAGTTGTGTATTTTAAAAATCTGCTGGCGTTTCGCAAATCCCATACCCAACCATTAAGTAGTGAATCCCTGACAACTTTTATTGAATTAGTTATTGATAGGATTGCTAGGATCATCAAGGTTGATTAACGACGGGTTTTATTTAGGTTTAATCTGCTGAACCTGACGGTGTTAGCTAGTCAGCTGAGTACTGTGCGTCTGACGCTATAGATTAATTATACCCTTGAAAAGGCTGTTGGATTACATATATGAATACAAATTGTTCCACACTGTTAAGCTTAGATGAAGCGGTGACTCCTCTTCTCTTGTGTGGTGAAGAGTAAGCAGATCGATAGATTCTCTTTAGCCTTTGGCGTATTTATTCCGAATACATGACTACTGTCCAGTCAGTTCCAGCAACCAAACCCGAAGAACGGGGACAGTTGGCTCGCGCATTGCTTTACAAGAATGTAGTGACCTCATCACGTTGTCCCTTCAAAGTAAGGGCGTAATCATATATTAATACTTGACACATAACACTTAAAGGGGACATATTATACCACCAGGTGTGAGTGTGATTAACCTTACAAGCCGTTTCGAAAATCTGCACCATATGACATCACTAGTGGGCGTGTCCACCTAGATCTGTGCTGGATATATCAGTCTACCAGCCTACCCAGTGGACTGAAGTAAACGTTGCTCATCTATCCAGCACAGATCCAGGTGGACACGCCCACTAGTGATATATGGTGTCATATGGTGCAGATTTTCGAAACGGCTTGTAAGGCTAATCACACTCACACCTGGTGGTATAATATGTCCCCTTTAACACACACAAAAATATATGCCATAATGAGCTTTCAAATGTTATTACACAGACAGTATGTATACAATGTTTGCTTATTCATAACTTATAATATTAATATTATTGATGTAGGATTACTAGGCACAATAAGGTTGATTAAAGACGGGTTTAATCTGCTGAACCTGACTGTGTTAGCTTCGGTGTTGGAGTACTGTGTGTCTGATGCTATAGCTAGTAGAAATAAGGTTGCTTTTGTTTAATTATACCCTTGAAAAGGCTGTTGGATTACATATATAAATGCAAACTATTCCACACAAAAAATATAAGCCATAATGACAAGCTTTCAAATGTTATTACACAGACAGTGGTGTCACTTTTTTTTCATAATGTAAGCTTCTGTCCACCCCTTCCCCAACTTGGCAGCAATTTGGCCATGTGTGGGGAAACTCATTGACCTACAGGCTATTCAAGGTCTTGTCTGATTATTTTCACTCTCCTGCAGGTGGTGGCTGCTAGTGGCTGGCGCTGGTGGCGGCGGCTGCTGCTGCTGATGGTGGATGCGGCTGATGATGGATGCAGTTGATGGTGGATGCTGCTGATGATGGATGCTGATGGCGGTGGCTGCTGCTGGTGGCTTGAGCTGGCTGGTGCCGGCAAACACTGCTGCTGCTGGTCGGTGCTGCTTGAGGCGATGGCTGATTGAGCTGGCTGGTGGTGGCGAAGGATGGTGGTGGCGATTTCTGCTGCTAGTGGTGGCGGCTTGTGCTGGCTGCTGGTGGTGGCGGCGGCGACGGCTGCGATTGTTGTTCTTCCTTTTGACCTGATGCACTTTGCTATCCTTAACCTCAGCCTGATGTATGTCGGGTATTTTCTTTGTTTATTAATAACTTATAATATTCCTCCCTGTTCCTTCACTTTGTTCTTGTTTTAAAAGTGAGATATACAGTGGGGCAAAAAAGTATTTAGTCAGCCACCAATTGTGCAAGTTCTCCCACTTAAAAAGACGAGAGAGGCCAGTAATTTTCATCATAGGTAAACCTCAGCTATGAGAGACAAAATGAGAAAAAAAAAATCCAGAAAATCACATTGTCTGATTTTTTAAGAATTTATTTGCAAATGATGGTGGAAAATAAGTACTTGGTCACCTGCAAGATTTCTGGCTGTCACAGACCTGTACCTTCTTCTTTAAGAGGCTCCTCTGTCCTCCACTCGTTACCTGTATTAATGGCACCTGTTTGAACTCCTTATCAGTATAAAAGACACCCGTCCACAACCTCAAACAGTCACACTCCAAACTCCGCTATGGCCAAGACCAAAGTGCTGTCAAAGGACACCAGAAACACATTGTAGACCTGCACCAGGCTGGGAAGTCTGAATCTGCAATAGGTAAGCAGCTTGGTGTGAAGAAATCAACTGTGGGAGCAATTATTAGGAAATGGAAGACATACAAGACCACTGATAATCTCCCTCGATCTGGGGCTCCACGCAAGATCTCACCCTGTGGGGTCAAAATGATCACAAGAACGGTGAACAAGAATCCCAGAACCACACGGGGGGACCGAGTGAATGACCTCCAGAGAGCTGGGACCAAAGTAACAAAGGCTACCATCACTAACACACTACGCCGCCAGGGACTCAAATCCTGCAGTGCCAGACGTGTCCCCCTGCTAAAGCCAGTGCATGTCCGGGCCCGTTTGAAGTTTGCTAGAGAGCATTTGGATGATCCAGAACAGGATTGGGAGAATGTCATATGGTCAGATGAAACCAAAAT
>OOFH01120428.1:0-11042 GCA_900323355.1 Merlangius merlangus | reverse complement strand
TGACCTTAAAAAGTGCAATATTCAGCTGAGTTTATTATTTTAGCCCCACCCTTTGATAGCAACTTTCAAATTACTTGACAAAAAATTACATCGTGAGAAAAGTGGATTCTGAGGATAAAACCCCGTTGGCTCCCATTCATTCTGGACTCGCCTACGAGCGCCCCGCGTGGTCAAAGATTATTACTGCAACCAGTCCAGATACCCGGAAATAACCCGCGAGTGCCCATTCTCCTCATATTAGACATTCTCTGGTACAGCGTCTAGAACAAAGGACCAGCGAAAGGACTTCCCACCGTTGCCCCTGTGCTCTACTCCTATTGGATAGCCGCCTCGCGTTCAACGGATTCATTTGCATAAAGTTGGGCCTCGCCAACTTTATGCAAATGAATCCGCGCTACGAGTCGCGCTACATTATTTCAAATGCAGCGCTGCCTTCCCGGCATGCTTTGCGGGCGCGTTAAAGTCGCTTGACGTCACCCATAGGACTAGAGTGGAATGCGACACGACAAAAAGAAGTGTCGTGCAAGTGGATCTGTACCGTTAGGCTTTAAGGTGAAGGCTGATTAGCTTTTAGCGTAACATTGCCCAGCGGTCTGCTTTCTCCTTCTCTGGCTCTATACGCTCAGCAGACTGTAGCAAAACTCTACAGTCTCATATATTGCCGTGGAGGGATTACATTGAAACGAGTGGAAAACCCCATGCGTCGAAAAAAGAAGCGCAAGGGTACCCTTTCGTGTCAGAAACTGAAGCCGAAGTCACTGACCGTTCGTCAAAAATCGACGCTCTTGGAGTGAGAATGTGTTGCTCATACATGGACACGTCAGAATTTTGCGGTTTTGACTCGCTACAATGTTGCATCTGTGGCTGCTGGTAATTCAACCACAAAGAAGAACACTCTACGGGGCTATTTTCATCATTATGTTTTTGTCTTTTTTGACGGCACATCGATCCGGGGCTATTCCCAAAAGATCCGTGGCTATAGCCTCGAATGCCCAGGTCTAACGACACGCCTGCACTCGACCAATAAACCAGCAGACTAAAAATAATTGAAGGCTGTTCTTTGGTCGACTGCATCTCGATCCAGTCCCAAGGGAAGAGCCTTGCTCTTCTGAGGTCCGGAAGTTCTACCATGCTGGGGGGGTAGATTAGAAGGAATTAGTAGCAATTAATGCATTCAACAATGAAGATAGAAACCAAAGATTTCATAACATTTATCAAATAAGCAACTAGTTCTAGTAGAGACTCATCTATCTAACGTGCATCTGTTTAGCTCTTTCCTCAACAACAAGATTGGTTGTAATACATTTGAAGCAAAAGATGAAGACATCAAATGCAAACTGTCAAACCACACTGTGTGCTTCTCCTCCAGCTTTGACATCAGCCTGGCGTGTGAATGTGGCCTGAAGCAGGAAGAGCAGTCTCAGAATGACACAGCGCTGAAACTCACCGCTCGCTTCTCTGATCGCCAGTTCCTGCGCAACGCTTGCGTCTCTGGGAGTTGGACGCAGGAGGAAGCGTCCACTGACTACTTCCCCTTCATCCCCAACCAGCCCTTCAGGGTATATGTGACGTGTTGTTATTGAGGTTATTGGGTCCTTTTAAGGCCTGTGCAGCCAGAGGAACTTTAAATGTTGGGCTTGTACAGTGTTCCCCCTATATGCAGCAGCGGCGGGGATTGTCAGCTCCACTGCAAAAAACATAACGTTTCTGCCAGTTCAAGGCACATTTGAACAATGATCTGGTCTGAGCAGATACATTGACTCTGTTGGTTATTATGTCATATTTGGAAGCTCAATCTGTACATTCCCCAAAAAATCTTACCAGAAGTAACCATTTAAAGGGTTCCTTTTCTACATTTTCTTCTGGGGGGGCATGTCCCCGGACCCCCCTAGCATTTCTAGGTTACCAACTCGCAACACCACTGCTACAAAAAAAATCTAGGTGAAACACTGCTTGTATGAGCTTAGCTTTCACTCCTTTCAGAGAGACTTATAGAGATACTTCATCCATTCAGAACCTGCGTTCTATCATTATAAAATCGCTATTGTAATATTAAAAAAATGTTTTTTTCCCTCAGTCTAACCCAGTCTTCCCTTGGCCCAGCTTTCCTGATCTAATTTTCTTTCCTGATCTAAAAACTTTGCTTGCCTGCTAGAAGGGCCGAGGACTATAAACCACTTTTTCCGCAAATTTGTGAGCCCACCAATAAGGAATGAGGGGGATGGGGGGGGGGAGCTAGCTCGAGATGTAAACACAATGTCTTCCATATTTTTTCACCGCCTGGCTAGAGAACACATTTGCAATGTGAAACAGCCGAAGTGGATTTTGAAAATCTATTGTTGGATTCGGATATTCAGGGCTATTTGTACGAGCCAGAATACAGCCAGGAAGAATTGACACAAATAGAAGGGGATGCTGCTGCGGCTGCAGCTGAACATGCCTTGCCTGTTGCCGAGAGCGAGGAGCCGGAGTGCGCCGGTTTGCTCTGTTCACCTATAGCAGGGTTCTCAAACTCGCGGCCCGGGGGCCAATTGAGGCCTGCGGGATGATATTTTGTGGCCCCCTATTTGTCAAAGTTTAGTGTTAGTGCGGCCCGCGCGTTGTTGTCAAACACATTTTTGCTGAGTCACTTGCCACGCTTTTTTATCACTTGTGATAGGGTGACCAGATGATCCGGTTTTTCCAAATTTGAGTTGCGTGTCCTGAGTCCCGACAAAAGCCGAAGAACGCTAAAATGTCCCGGTTTCCACCAACCACTATGAAATGTCTGCTGTAGTCAGCGATTACATAGCCAACGTGATCTCTTTGTAGCCCGATCATTAACTTAGATTGAGTCAGTTGTGCTACTTTTTTTTGTGGAATACTTGATGTGGCCCAGCCTGACCCAGACTCTACCTCCAGCGGCCCCCAGGTAAGTTGAGTTTGAGACCCCTGCACTAGATGTACTGTCTCAAGAAAATAATTCATTCCATGTATTTTTCCCAGGTAATTTATTCTATACTTAAAAAGCACAGTTCATAGAGTTATGACCGCAGTGCAAAGTTCGTACATTTACAACAGAGGAGAAAATACCCCTGAAATGATCCATCTGTATGTACATGAATCTATATTAATCAGTTAAACACATAATGTAAAACTGACCTGAGTGTTTCCAGTGTACAGTCTGGACTCCCCAGTCCAGCAGAGAGCAGCTTCACTCCTGAATCCTGCAGATCATTGGAACTCAGGTCCAGCTCTCTCAGACTAGAGGAGTTGGAGCTGAGAACTGAGGCCAGAGCTTCACAGCATCTCTCAGTCAGAAGACAGCCATTCATCCTGTAGACACAATTAATAGAACATGAAAAAGTTATGTATCTATGTTTGGAAATAATTCTGAGAGGATTTCAATAAAATGATACATATATTAGTTGTATTGCTTTTAACTGGTTTTAACATTTTGCACGTAAGAGGATGACTGACTTAAGTTTTTCCAGTGTACAGTTTGGACTCCCCAGTCCAGCAGAGAGCAGCTTTAATCCTGAATCCTGCAGATCATTAGTACTCAAGTCCAGCTCTTTTAGACTAGGTGAGTTGGAGCTGAGGACTGAGGCCAGAGCTTCACAGCATCTCTCGGACAAACTACAGTATGTCAGCCTTAAACAAATATTTACAGTCAGAATGTTATTATCTTATGCATTCGATTTTTTTATTTAGTGCCTTATTCAAATGATTATGAATATTGATATAAGACATCAAGACACAACTCAATGTATATACAAATTTTTTTTTTTATGTAATCTGGATGACTAATTATATAATAGACTTGCTTGTATTTCAGTATGAATATAACATGGATATAACTATGACATCTGTAGTTAAAGTTGTTGCTCGGAAACTAAAAATGTTAGGCTTTGAGTTGGGAATGGTTCATTTAACATTACCCAACGCCAGGGGTAATTCTTTGCACCCTGAGTAAAACTGACCTGAGTGTTTCAAGTGTACAGTGTGGACTCCCCAGTCCAGCAGAGAGCAGCTTCACTCCTGAATCCTGCAGATCATTGGTACTCAGGTCCAGCTCTCTCATACTACAGGATTTGGAACTGAGAACTGAGGCCAGAGCTTCACAGCATCTCTCTGTCAGAAGACAGCCATTCATCCTGTAGACCAAATTAGTAGAACATAAAAAAGTTATGTATCTATATTTGGAAATAATTCTGAGGGGATTTCATCTAATCATACATATATTAGTTGTATTGCTTTTCACTGGTTTTAACATTTTGTACATAAGAGGATGACTGACCTAAGGGTTTTCAATGTACAGTGTGGACTCCCCAGTCCAGCAGAGAGCAGCCCAACTCCTGAATTCTGCAGATCATTGGTACTCAAGTCCAGCTCTGTCAGACTGGAGTTGGAGCTGAGAACTGAGGCCAGAGCTTCACAGCATATCTCTGACAGACTACAGTTTTTCAGCCTTAAACAAATGCATATAGTCAGAAGATTTCATTATCTTACGCATTAGAAAGAATAATAATTATGCTTTATTCAAATGATTATGGATATTGATATAAGACATCGACACACAACTCAACGTATATACAACTACAATTTTTGCTTGTATTTCAGTATGAATATAACTTTACTATGACATCTGCAATTAAAGTTGTTGCTCGGAAACTAAAAGTGTTAGACTTTGAGTTGTGAATCGTTCATTTAAATATACTTATATATGCAAAAGTGTTAGATTACTCAAAGCCAGGTGTTATTCTTTGCACACTGAGTAAAACTGACCTGAGAGTTTCCAGTGTACAGTCTGGCCTCTCCAGTCCAGCAGAGAGCAGCTTCACTCCTGAATCCTGCAGATCATTGGAACTCAGGTCCAGCACCCTCAGACTAGAGGATTTGGTGCTGAGAGCTGAGGCCAGAGCTTCACAGCATCTCTCTGTCAGAAGACAGCCATTCATCCTGTAGACACAATTAATAGAACATGAAAAAGTTATGGACCTATATTTGGAAATAATTAAGAGGTTATTTCAATTAAATGATATTAGTTGTATTGCTTTCAACTGGTTTTAAAATTTTGAACATTAGAGGACGACTGACTTAAGTGTTTTCAGTGTACAGTTTGCACTCCCCAGTCCAGCAGAGAGCAGCTTCACTCCTGAATCCTGCAGATCATTGGTACTCAGGTCCAGCTCCCTCAGGCTAGAGGAGTTGGAGCTGAGAGCTGAGGCCAGAGATTCACAGCCATCCTTTGTGACCAGGCAGGCCGACAACCTACATTTATATGCGATACAACACACACGGACATTATGGATACATGATGCAACAAAAATAAATAAAAACCTGCATGTATAAAAAGAAGGCAAATTGAGTTTATTCTTCATCACCAAGAGCATTTATAAATGAGCAATCTGTTGACAGACGTGAATCTGTATATTAATCAGTTTAAATGATTACCTGTAATACATTGAGTAAAACTGACCTGAGAGTTTCCAGTGTACAGGGTAGACTCTCCAGTCCAACAGAGATCAGCTTAACCCCTGAATCCTGCAGATCATTGGTACTCAGATCCAGCTCTGTCAGACTGGAGTTGTGGCTGAGAACTGAGGCCAGAGCTTCACAGCATCCCTCTGACAGATTGCAGCCACTCAGTCTTTAAACAAATTGTAAAAGAATGCGTAACTCTTCAGAGATTATATAAATCTTCATATTTCACAAATTATTTTAATAATGATAATAATATGAATATGAATATGAATAGCTTGTTAAACAGAAATAAATGGACAGACGTACAGCAATTTCTTTGAGACTTTGGCGACTGGCAGCAGCCTCAGAAGAACCTCCTCAGAAGCAGAGTATTTTCTCAGGTCAAACACATCTAGTTCTTTGGCTGAGGACAATAAGATGAAGACCAGAGCAGCCCACTGACCAGGTTCTGGAGTTTTTCTGGAGAGACTTCCAGATGTCAGGTACTTCTGTATGTCCTCCACTAGAGAACGGTCGTTCAGCTCATTCAGACAGTTGAACAGATTGATGGTTTTCTCTGGACAGAGATCCTGATCTAGTTTCTTCTTGATATATTCAACTGTGCTTGCATTAGTCAGTGATCTATTTCCTGTCTCTCCAAGCAGGCCTTGTAAGAGAGTCTGATTGGTCTCCAGAGAAAGTCCCAGGAGGAAGCGAAGGAACAAGTCCAGGTGTCCGTTCACACTTTCTAAGGCTTTGTCCACAGCCATATTATAGAGGTGTTGGAGATCCATTATGCATTTCTTTTTTGAAAGTAAATTTACCCCAGTGTTGATGAAGGTCCAAAAGACATACATGGCAGCAAGAAACTCTTGAATGCTTAGATGAATGAAGCAGAACACCTTTTCCTGGTAAAGCCCGCACTCCTCTTTAAAGACCAGGGTGAACACAGCTGAGTACTTTAAGGCTGCTCTGATATCGATCTCACATTCTTCCAGGTCTGTCTTATAGAAAATCAGGTTACCTTTCTCTAGCTGGTTAAAAGCCAGTTTTCCTAGAGATAAAAGAATCTTCCTGCTCTTCTTAAACCATTGTGAATCTGGTACACGTTTTCCATTATACCGAACATTCTCCTGTAAAGACTGAACTGTCAGGAAGTGGATGTACATCTCAGTTAGAGTCTTGGGCATATCTCCTTGTCTCTTCCATTTGTGGAAGAAATGCTCCAGGACTGTAGCAGTGATCCAACAGAAGATTGGGATGTGGCACATAATGTACAGGCTTCGCGATCCCTTGATGTGTGAGAGGATATGTCCAGACAGCGTCTCCTCCTTGAATCTCTTCCTGAAATACTCCTCCTTCTGTGTGTCTGTGAACCCTCTCACCTCTGTCAACATGTCCACACAGTTAGCAGGGATCCGATTGGCTGCTGCAGGACGTGTGGTTATCCAGATGCATGCATTGGGAAGCAGGTTGCCCATGATGAGGTTTGTCAGTAGCATATCCACCGAGGTGGGCTTTTTGACATCCGTCCAGATCCCATTCTTGTGGAAGTCCAGAGGAAGCCGGCACTCATCCAGACCATCAAAGATGAAAACTACTTTGAACTTTTCGAAGTTGCAGATTTCAGCATTTTTGGTTTCAATGAAGAAGTGATGGACAAGTTCCACCATGCTGAACGTTTTGTCTTTCAGTAAATTTAACTCTCTGAAAATCACGTGAAATGTGAAGTCTATGTTTTGGTTGGCTTTGCCTTCGGCCCAGTCCAGAGTGAACTTATGTGTTAAGACGGTTTTACCAATGCCAGCAACTCCTTTTGTCAATATTCTTCTGATTGGTTGAGAGTTGTCAGCAGTAGCTTGAAAGAGGTCTTCACATTTGATTGACATTTCTTCCTTTGCTGGTTTCATGGAAGCAATTTGAATCTGTCTGATCTCGTGCTCATTGTTGATGTCTCCACTGCCGCCCTCCGTAATGAAGAGCTCTGTGTAGATCTCATTGAGGAGTGACGGCTGTCCCGCCTTAGCGATTCCCTCAAACCAACTCTGGAATTTCTCCATCAGGTGACACTTGAGTTTTTGTTTGCACTTAACCGCAAGAGTTTCTAAATGAATAAACAACAGTAGTAAATATTAATGTCAGTGGAAATTGTATTCCAAATAACTAAATGTCTTGCTTCTTTTCTTCACATTTTCATATCCAAGTTATGAGTCTACCGAGTCTTACCGCTCTTGAGAGTGTGAGCCATCTCATCCTCCTTCATCCTCATCATGCAGAGCAGTGTGATCTTTCCAACTCCCTTGATGGCACTTTTCCTCTGCTGCTCTTCCTCTTCATCCAGTGCCTCCTCGTCATCGTCCTTCCCAAAATCATCCTTCGCCTGACTGCCTGAGCATTGTGGGTACTCTGGGAAGTGAGCCCCCCAAAGCTTCGCCAGCTCCTTCTCTACAAATTTTTGCACAGTCGCCTTCACCAGCTAACAAAAAAACAAGATGAGACCTTTACTTTGAAACGGTTTGACTGATTGTCCTAGATTAAACACTTGATCAAGAAGATGTCCATTTCCAATGTGCATTAAAGTCAACATTTTTTGCATAGGTACAAACCATGAACTTGGTCTTCGGATCTGATTGATTTGACGCAGGCAATAGCTCACTAATGTCACTGGTCTCCTTTGAGCTCTCTTGGCGTTGTCTGTGGAGAAAAGAAAGCAGAAAACACACAAATTAGGTTTCCGAGTAAGAAAAACATGGCTAGTAGAAGTAAGGATGATGTTTTGAGGGAAGCTCCTTCTGCTTTGTAAAGGTTGATAAACATATGTTGCATTTCCTATGTTGCACTTCCTTTTTTTTTTTTAATCCTCAGGAGAACCTTAGCCTGGCTATTGCCAGGCCAAGCTCACTGGTAGATTGCACGTTGGGCTGGGGTGGCTGCTGTAATTTTCTTCAGCCCAAGAGGCTTTATCAAAGAACCTAGTAAATGCCTCTGTACGCAATTGGCTGCCTGCCGTCGCTTCCCTTCATCATTGTGTTAAACCAGCCAATAGTGCGCCAGGGGAGAAAAGCCAGCTTGGTGATTGGATCCCGCAAAAGCGTAGTGGATCAGAAAGAAATGTAATGCTTCTTTCCAGACCCTTCTGCAGGGCGAATTCAAATCGCCGGCAGAATGGGCTGGGGGTACCAAGTCTAAGTAGACCTGCTGGGAACACTACGGAAATCATTGTGTTTGTTGTCAGTGTAACCAGGTTAAAATCAGGGTTTTGAGTACTCATGAGTATATACATAGAGTTTATTGTTTTTCGTAATGTTTTGTTAGGTTGCTATTTTGCTATTGTGTTTTGTGATTTATATGTTGTATATATCTGTTTGTTTATCTGTAATGTGGCCATCCCGCCAGGAGGGGGCGTAATGGGGGGTGAATGGGAGACGGGGAAGTGAGGGTGAGAGGTCAGGGAAACGCGCGGGAGTTGGGAAAAAGAGAGAGGAGGAAAAGACGTGTCCAAAGAGCACATGTTAATAATAGTTTTCAGCTAAAGTGGATGACATATCAGCTTTACAGTTTGGTTCACCCAGCGGAGTTCGAGTCCGACTACCAACTTAACCAGTTGGAACGAGTGGCGGTTGGTTAACGCAGCCAGCGTCGCTGCTAGGACCAGCTTCTTGGGGACCGCGGACCGGGCAGAGGCGCCGACGGGCTTCGTTCGCCTTTCTCCGGCCAGGAGGAACCAAGGCAACACGCCAAGGACGAGTGCCGTTGCCACGGACTTTTCATGGACTCTCGGGGTTCTCCCTGGAACACTACCGACACACTACCGACGTCACCCACCCTCACCTGTACGTGAGTACGGTCCTCGTTCGCTCATAGGAGTGAAGAGGAGTACGCGGCGTCATCAGGCCTGCAACGGGGGTTTCTTTTGTTTCTTTGTTTTCTTTCATTTAGAATGCCGGCTTAGGTTAATACGTGTATATAGCCATGTTGTAACTGTTTCACTTTATTCTAAAGCAAGTAAACATTTGAAATCATACATTTTTGTTTGTTTGCTTATGTGTAGTGTTTATGTCACTGTGTATGTTTAAATGTGTTGTTCGTAGTTAAGGGTACTGGTTACATTTTAATCAATTAATTTAGGGAATCTAAACTATTCAAAAAAGTATTCATGTTAGGTTAAAGAACCTAGGGCCCTGCCCTCTATCGATCAGGGGTAAAAGGGGCTACATCAGTATCCATTATCTGTTTGAAACTTCTACCTTTCGTTAGTGGATGGGCGCTCATCTGTAAAGTTCGGAGGCTGACCAATAGACCCGTCATTCTTCACAAAGACATGGCTGGGAACCGTGGTGTCTGATGTCTCATGATTCTTCTCACTTCTAAAAAGAACGATAACCAACCATCAGGTGGTTAGGACTTTTTGACATGTTTTGTTCAGTAATCTGTTCAACAATTCTTTACCTTTTCTCAGTAGACTGCTTTCCATCTTTGAAGTTCACAGGATGACCCATAGACTTATCACTAGCCATGGAGACACAGCTGGCAACGGGAGAACTGGATCTCTCCTGCTCTGGGCTTCATCACAGCACAGACAAGAGGTTTTACTCATACTGATAATGGAGAAATGGAGCTCTGAGATGGAAAACAGGTGGTTGGAGGTCCATATTCAGCTCTCAGCTTTGCTTTGGTGGCCATACTCCCAGGACAGGGGGGGGTTTAGAAGTTTGGACCTCCCTTCTAACTCTTAGACAAAATTCTACACCTTTGCTCAGTTGAAGGATTTCCATCTTTGAAGTTCTCAGGCAGATCTATAGAGCTGTCACTCTTTATGGAGACACAACTGGGACCAGGGGTGTCTGATCTCTCCTGTTGTTCACTTTTTAAAGAAAAAAAAATAATAATAACCACCTTCAGGTATTCTGGATTTAATGGATGGATGCATACAATCCATCCATCTTGGTGTTTCCTTAGGTCTGGCAATTATGGCACAGATTGAACTCCTTACCACTCCCCCACTCTGCGTTCTTTCTCAAGGTTTCTTCCTTGATAATAAAGGGAGTTTTTCATCCTCATTTGGGTGGTCAGAAAATATGGCCTGTGCAGCCCTTTGAGACTATACAAATGGAATTGACTTGACCATATCGATAGACCTATGGAGACAAAGCTGTAAACACGACCCACAGAGCTCTCCTGCCACTCTGGGCTTCATCACAACACAGACACAGGTTTAACCCAGAGTAAGCATGTTGTAACTAGTCAGTTTCCATTATTTAATTGAAACAAGTACCTTTCATCAGTGGATGGGCGCTCATCTGTAAAGTTCGGGGGCTGACCAATAGACCCGTCACTCTTCACGAAGACATGGCTGGGAACAGTGGTGCCTGATGTCTCCTGATTCTTCTCACTTCTAAAAAGAACGATAACCAACCATCAGGTGGTTAGGACTTTTTGACATGTTTTGTTCAGTAATCTGTTCAACAATTTTTTACCTTTCCACAGTAAACTGCTTTCCATCTTTGAAGTTCACAGGATGACCCATAGACTTGTCACTAGCCATGGAGAAACAGCTGGCAACGGGAGAACTGGATCTCTCCTGCTCTGGGCTTCAT
>OOFH01120421.1:0-18651 GCA_900323355.1 Merlangius merlangus | reverse complement strand
TCCTCCTTCAGTCTACCGAGGGCCTCGGCTTTGAATAGAAGCTCCCGTTGCCTTTTCTCTTCCCGAAACTAGTGGACACATGATTAAAAAGACGTGATGAATAAAGACCATTTCTCAACAAACTGTTTTCAGTCTTACCTATAGTTTTTTGTCTTTTATGTAATAAACATATATCATTATTATTATAATGGTAAAAATATAATCATTATTTTAATTTCCATTTATTGTTCGAACAATAGTACATACAGTATAATATGATTTATATCTTAAGACATTTCCTTCACCTTTTTAAATTCTTTCATCTCTTCTTGTTTCTTTTTTTCCTCCTTCTCCCTGTAAACATAAACAATACAATTTCCAGAAACGCCAAATACCCCATACAGGTGACATAACCATAACCTCAACAAAGGTTTAGTTTGTTTACCAGGCTAAGTGAATAAGTGATGCTAAAAATGGAGCCTACTGTATCTTATAGGTCTTAGGGTTTGATGGCTGCTCAGAATCAGAGTCCTCTGGCTCTTCCATCGTCTCACAGCTCCTGAATGAGAGGAGATAAGAATGTTAAGAATGTGATAAGAACGATGATTGTGTCCCCTACAGCAAATAATTTAAATCTGGATTAATCATTCAATATGCTAATAATCCTTTTTAAGGAACAATAAATATATATTTTAACATAAATTATTGGTTCCCAAATTAAATGAACAGTGCAACAGTTGACTTGCACTTATTGTGGTTGTGGATGCATATGGACTCATTTCAAGAAAGCCACGTAGATGTCCCATCTATGCTCATCTAGTATTTCATTAAGGCATCCTGATCCCCAAAGACCTCTTGGTCAAATCAGCCTACATGCAGTGTGTCGACATCGGGGATCAAACCCAGAACCTTTCAGCTATCTGACCTGAACTGAGGGTCGGGGTTCATGTAACAGAACCACTCTTCAGGAAGTTTATCGTTGTTAATTCCATCCGGCATCCTCCGCCACTTCTGACACTTATCACACTGGGCCCAGCTCTGGTCCGGGCGTTTTCTGTAGAACATTGGTACACAGAACCACTCAACAACGTCCTCATAAGAGCATCCAGTGACAGTAGACAGCATAAGGATGCTTAGCTTGACAAAACCACAAGTATCACAGTATGAGGCAGCAGTGAATGAATGCAGTTATACAGGTCAAATGAGATACATCTAGCTGCAGTCATTGAAGATCAAACAGGCAACTTGGACCGTATGATGGCGATACACAATCTTATTGGGACTTACTCTTCCTCCTCAATGGGTACGTTGTTGCTGCGGTTGCTGTTCTTTCTCTGAAACCGAATTTCTTTACAGTATTCTTCTAACTTGGTTGCAACATTTCTGATAGTGTTCCTGTAAAAAAAACAAAGAAAATGTCAGACTTGTGTCTTGATAAGAGGGACAGTGTTAGTGGTTAGGGTGGTTGACCCGAGGTTCTGGGCTCAAATCCCAATATCAACAGTCTTCATGTAGGCACTCTTGAGCCAGATTTTAACCTCTTCCAGCTCATACAGACCACTGATTTCACTGCTTATTGCTTTGTGGAAAAATGGCTGCTAAATGCCGATGATAAATGTCACAAATGAACTCATGACTGTGAAATCATAATTGATGATCATCCCCATTCTACAGGCCTTACCTGTACTTATCGGTGCTGTCAAAGTCTTGTTTGTTGTGAGTCGGTTCCAGAAAATTACATTCAATCACACCAATGACTTCGATGCCTTGCTTGTTGCTAGCCTGTTAGGAGCACATATACTAATGTTTACCAACACAAAAACCAAAGAATGAATAATAGGAATAAATATAGTTGCAAGCAACCACGATGTATGTGTATGATGGTGGAATAATGAATACATGATGGTTAACATCATTTAATGTCATGCCTTGTGTCAAATAATGGTTGGTTGAGGTTGGACTTGAACCATCGGCCCCATTGTAATGAGTCTGACGCAATACCACTACACTACATTGATATGTAGACTACCATGGGCAGATCAGATTATATTTTGAGAAATATATGTATTCCGTTAGTGGAGGTGTGGTGAGCTTGGTCGGTATGGTAATATGGCATTGGTATGCCTTAAAAACGGAAGTTAATGTTTATCAGAAGTTAAATATCAAAACAATCACCAACCATGTTTCTAAAGCATACTTTGCCAAAACCCATCGTCAAACGAATGTTTGCGGAATTACATGTGTACAGCCACTTTGGAGAGAGGCCGCGGTTTAGAAAGGCAACTTCAAAGAACGCATCCATTCTTTTTCAGATATAGACTTTGGTATACTATGGAATCTACCCTTTGTAGCCATATTTGACAGCCGAGCCTGCCTGAGATATTCTTTTTTTTCTCTTTAAATTGTATATCTCTGCCGTCTTAAGCCTTGTTGGTATGAATTCCACATCATAGTCCCACAGTCACCTGGTACATGTCTGCCGAGTTTGAAGCTTTTACCATATCCGATACCAAATGTGTTGGAGTGTGATGTTTAGTCAAGTTGTAGCCATTGCATTAAATCTTAATGATCTGACCATATGGGTCAGACTCTGAAAGTTGATCATCTTGATGATTGGTGCATGTATAACAAGTTGCATGCATATTGCACTTTCCTAGTGGAAATGGGAACCTGTTGAGTATGTTGCACTTCAAAGGCTTGTTTTTGCGCCACCTATTGTTCATTCTAGCCTATCCTTGGTGTCCTTAAATCATTACTTTTGACCATGTAGTTTTGAGATATGGCTGATTTGTCAGGGAAAATAAATAAATAAAACTAATAATAAAGATTACAATAGGGTTCCTAGGGTTTTGTAGGACCCTTAATTGAAAGGCACATATTAGACTTAGGTTGCATGCCAACTCCTGCTGACAATATTCCATGAGCATGCTGACATGCTGATGCCACCGTTTGCCAAGTTTCAAGTCCCTGGGCCGCTTTGAAGCAGACTTTAGATTGCTAGAACACTGGGGCTGATCCTTCTTGTTTGACTGCAAGTTATGGCGCCCCCTGTCGCCCTTTACTTTTTTCCTTTACCTTTTGAAGACCTGCTGACAAGTGGTTTCTAAACATGTACCAACTTATGCCGCGTTTCCACTGCAGGGTGCGGTACAGTTTGGTTCACCTCAATGCGGTAGGGAGGGGGCGGTATAGCCCAGCTCAGTTCCGAGGTCGCGTTTCCACAGCCGACAGTACCCTTTATGGTGGGCCGGATGTCGATCGCCGCGGCAGCTATGTAAACATTGTAAACGTCTTTCTCCCCAAGAATGCAGAGGAACGTCTCCACCTCCTTGTTCGCCCAAGCAAGCGTTTTACGCGACATGTTCGTTGTTACGAATAATACCTCGAGGCTACTGTTTGTTTGTTTTTATCCCCACGTCGCCCGGAAGTGACGATTCTGTCGACCAATCAACGGAGGGGTTGTGTAGCTCGAATTTTCCGGCACCCTTTCAGGCGTCTCAGTACCCCAACGGAGGAGTACTGAAGACGAGGCCAAAACGAGTATGGCTCAGTCCGGGTCACGCCCACTTTTGGCGGTGGAAACGTAATCCGTACCGCACCTTTGCGAACCGAACCGTACCGCACCCTGCAGTGGAAACGCGCCATTAGACTGCTCTGAGTCGTTCGGGATGGTTGAAGTTAAAGTTTTTATTAAAAAAAGAAAAGTGCGTTGTTTGGTGTATAAAAGTAGCATTGCACTAATATAAGCCCGACATTTAGCTAGGGGTCTGGTATTTATATAGCCTGGTACCGCCCACCTACCTACTTCCGCTCAATTTTCATTTCACTTCAGTAGTCTGGTGCTGTGTTCCGATATCCATACTTCCATGAGTACACTTAAACAAAGTACACTATGCACACTCACTAAGTGCGCTAATTTTCAGATGACAGTGTTGTTCCAAATCGAATACTCCGTGGTGCACTAACCGGAAACTACGATCACGACTGCTACCGCGGCTCCTCCCCCGCAATAAACATCCCACTTTGAACCGTGAACTCTTTACGCCTAGCAGCTATAAAAGCTATTAAAACTACAAAATTACTATTAATGTGGAAAATGCGCCGACTTTGGCTCAGCCTGGCTCTGCCCTCTTTCGCTACATAGCTAAGATGGCTGCCGTTGAGTATGAAAAGTGTACATCCCCACACACTTTGCGATTTGACCGTTTTGAGTACACCATCCGGATCCTTTCAGTACACTTATTTCGCCCGATCTGAGTCAGAACGCCCTACGTACTCAAACTAAGGCTAGTAAGTACGGATAGTATGGATATTGGAACACGGCATGGGTCTAATGTATGTTCATGGGTTCCTTCGAAGACAGATTTTTGGCGGTCCAATCAGCGAACAGAGGGAGTGGCTGAGAACGATGACGTCGAGGTCGCTAGTCAGTTTCAGTTGTAGTCAGAGGAAGACTCAGGAAGACAATGGAGAAGGATACGAGAGAAGCTATTCGGTCTGTTGTGGGATCGCTGCCGAATATCGATCAATTAAAGCTGGAGCAAGAACAAGCATTGCATACAACTGTTCCATGAACTTTTAATTAGATAAACAAAACCTGAAGCTATCGTTCAGAGACATCAACGCTTCATCTTGTTTTGTTTGTGCACAGCCTGCGCGTGCACGCAACGTGGTTTCCGGCCGGTCCCGTCACATGACATACGTCACGACCAAACGCTATGCGATTGGTTATGGCAGATCCAGAGTGGCACTGGGTAGATCCAATCATTTTAAAACTTTAACAGACACCCACCTCCAAGTGAGTGAACGTTTGTCAATTGGGCAGTTACAGACCTTCTGTACAAATGAAATGAAGTACGATGGTCTGGTAGGACCTGGCTAGTATTTAAGAAGTGGGACAAAATATCAATAAGTATATCGTGGCCCTTCTTCGTGCGAATAATTTATTATTCATTTTTATGCTTTATTCATAAAGAGTTAAGACAGGAAATATTGCCCCATAAATCGATATTTTTATGAATAAACTAAGGCCCTCTAAACAGATTCCTTGCTTCTCGAGGTGGCGCTCCACACATAAATGAAGGAATATTGAACGGAAGTTAACTAACCAAAGACGAGTAACTGAAAAACTCAGTTTGGGCCGTGAGTAAAAAGACAGAAATCCAGCACTTTACCCTTTCACAGTCATTTTGTATTCATCATTAAACAAATACCGTGAAGTATCGTTTTGTCTAACAATATATTAATTATTGCAGAATCTCTGTATCGCAATATTATCAGTATCACGGGCCATGTATTGCGTATAGTATCGTTGGGTACCCTATGATTCCCAACCCTAGCATTGATACCTCAAAAACATTTGGAGTAGATAATTAGGAGAGAGGAATAAAGAAAAATAGAGAGGAATAAAAATAGAAAGACACATGATAACAAAAGTGTGCCTGGCTTTGCAACCACACTAATTATTGCAAACAACCACACACTCACGTTTAGCTGACAGCCGACACGATGATAGGCCTTGATGAGTCGGTTCTTGTGGTACATCATGAGGCCATAATGCTCCTTACTCTTCGTGTTGTACCCAAAGGTGATGGGGATTTTTTCTTTCTAGAACGGGACTAAGGAACAATCTGGACCAGAAGAACTGATGTAGATTCTCCATAGAATTAAAAACATTTCATGCATAAATAAAACAAACAAACAAACAAACAAACAAACAAACAAACACACCTCAATCTGGGGGCTCTGATTTCCCTCACTTCATAACACATAACCAACAACCAATAAACACTAGCTCCTAGCCTTCCCTTAACAAAGGCAACCATGCTATAAACTGGAGTTGATTCCCAGACGCTACACTGTGTAGCAGTCCACCGTTAACGGGATAAAGGCAGAGAATGAATTATTTCTTCTGCTGCAAGAAGAACCATGAACGTTTCTGGACGTAAAGGATACGACAAAAAAAGGCTTGTAGATTTCTCTTCCGATGTGGGCCAGGCTCTTAGAGATGAGCTGAGTCCTCACCTTCTGTCCTCGAATGTTGATCTGCATACGAGGCTTCATGTAGAGGACGCTGCAGTATGCCTATGGTTTAGTATAGGTAAAAAACTTAATTCAACACTTCATTGATACAAGTATGCATATCCCTAACACAGCAGCAACTTAACATATCCCATCTAGTCACTTTTTAGTCAGAAAAATGTCTTATCGGTAAATGATTAAGTACATAGCATTTTGCAATTGCATACATCTAGTTTTTCTTGAATCTTCATTTATGAATGGTGTTCAACCGTGGTCTCAGAAATACATCTTAATATTTTCATGAATTAATATTGCATCATGAAGGTCTGATCCCTTACTCTGAATTTGGTATGAGGGTCCTATGTGTACCATGCAGTCAGCTGAGGTCGCTAATACTTACACGCAACGAGTATTCACTCTCAGGGACTGAATAGTCTTGTCGCCCTGGTCTTTGGTTTGGTTCAGTCGTTGATTTAAGGACATCATAGGGAATGCGGACATCATAGCGGTCTGTGGTGAAATCAAACTCCATATTCCCTGCAGTCGTCCTATAATGAAAACAGGAAATTAATAAAGATTGCAGAAAGAAATAGATGGACCAAGGTTACATGTATTTGCAATAGTCTTTAAATATCTAAATATGTATCAATATTCAACAAGAATCCATATTGTTGAAATCAACGACCGCGGGGTCCTACATGGAATGGAGAGCGTGGTGAGCATTGCCTGATGCAAACATCATAGTTGACATCACCGTGTCTCACAATATGTTTGATCGAGGTCGGAGTCAAACAGTGGACCTCCTGCACAACATTGCTTAGCATTGCTGCTCCACTTTCTCCCACATGCAGGTATCCACAAGCAGGGGCAGAACAGACCACACGGGAGGAGTCTTCCATACTTTGCACAAAAGTTGAGCTTAAGTACAAATTGTCACTGATATGCCATAAGAGCAGGTTTAACGGAAGTGTACTGGAGTGTGGTGTTGACGACTGGTTTAAGCAGCTTCACCAGGTCCGAGTCGGACTGATTATACTCTGGGGCTGGGTGAGGCTGCACATCGCTTTGTGTAATAAACAAATCAATGCGACCGGGTTAAACCAGCCATCAAACACACACTGGAGCGATTTCCTAAATGGCTGCATGTTTCCCTGCTCTGAATCATTAAGACTATAAACTGGTTATAATAATAAACTATACTACCAACAATATACCTGTTCTCACCATCTACAACCCGTATCCGGGAGGGGGCCAGTAAAGGCCACCTAGGTGGCGTGTGGCGACGGACATTGAATCCTATATCATCAAAAATTCAACAATGCCTCTAAGACAAATGGTGGCAAAGTGTATTCAAGACATTTGACAAAATGTTTGGTAGCGGTTTGATTTGAACCAGGGCCCTCCTGCACATCTACCAGTGCTCAACCAGTATGTGGACGGTTGGCAGGGTTGTGGTCACTGCATTAATTCAAAATGGTCTGACCACATGGGTTGCTGCGAGAAACCCACTATGATTAAGATATTAATTAATAGTAGTTATAAATTCAGCCTATCTTACCTAACATAATTTGCATGTATATGAGATATTTTCATACAAAATCAATGAGATGTTTGTGTGGATAAAGAGGCCATATTATATAATTTTGATGTATGCAGGCTGTATATTTTGCTCCGCTCTCATTATAGGACTCAAGAACTTTTTTTTGGCCTCAAACATTCTTAAACATTATTTTGTGGCCGTCCCGACCATCGGCTGTTTAATGTCCTGACAGGGCCGTGTTCTGTGGGCGTAGAGCCTAGTAACCATGGGGATAAACCCATACCTGCGGAGGTTCCAGATGATGATCCGGGTCCCGGTGCTGGAGCAGGTTGACTCGATAGCTTGGAGCTCAGTGAGCAGCTCTTCCTCAGTGTTGAAGGGTGAGTGGTCCAGTATGTCCCTCAGACTGGCCAGGTGCTCCTCCTCCACACTGAGTAGTCACTCGGGTCAAGGAAGTTCTTACTAGGCTTTACTGATAGATAGTTCTATCCATCTATATAAATAAAGTCAGTGCAGGGTAAGGTTTAGCTACTTCCCTAGCTCTATATTGTTGCACAACGTTATGCAGAAAAAAAGATTGTGTATTTTGTCTTTTTTTGATTTTGTGATATTATGCTATTAGGTTTCAACCAATCCTGTCCTTTAGTGGGAGTGATAAACTAGATGTATGATGGATAGATGAGCAACATTTTCTACAGTCCACTGTGTAGGCTGGTAGACTGATCTTTCCAGCATATGTCTAGGTGGACTATCACTCCTTTAAACCCCCCACAAAACAATCTAAAATAAAACAAACTAATATCCCCTTAAAAAGGCCCTAGCCAAAGAACTAAATGTGGCTTGATTAACATATCCACCGTCATTTACCTCATGATAACTGATCAAAAAGACAACAGCAATGACCAGGAACACAGTGTCAACCCATTCAACATGCTCAAAAGGATATACTTATTTTTTTCAGGTTTCTTAATGCTTATGATGGGCACAGTGATCTGCTTGGCTCCAATCTTCTTCAGGTAAGTCTGTGACAGCATGCCGACACACAGGTCATTCTTTGATTTGGATAAAACGATGGCATCCTGGCCCAGACGCATTGAGCCAGACTTGAAACCGTTGCCATACATTCCAATGGGATGTTTTCCCTTCACAGCTTTTTTGTCGCTGTATCCAAAGCTATAAGGGAAAATATGTTCATGCATTAATCACTAAACTCATGACACGGTAATGATTAAACTGAAATCCCTGATTTTGTGATATTCTAAATAATCATTGTGTGAGTGTGTGGATGATGTCTTTAAGCACCCTAATCAGGGGGAAAGGCTGCAAACCAGCTGTTATATTGAGCAATCAGTGTGCAAAGGATAACCAGTCATCTCCACACATACACTATCTGGAGCCCAGAGAAGTCACCTAGATGGACTGTGGCAGCCATCTAGGTGACGTGTGGCTTTTGAACACTGGACATTATGGTCCGTTTCAGGCAACCCGTAACTCATGTTTTCACAACCTTCTACCCATGAAAGCGCCCTGGAACGGCAGTAAAACCCGTAACTCACTACCCGTGAACTCGTACCAGATCGATGTACTCCCAGTTACAGCTTTTGACGTCACACACAGATAAACAACAATGGCGGATCAGATGTTTTCAAGGTAATTGATTGGTCAGTAGGCGGTGCTTTTACGCAACTGCTCCAGGCCAGGTTAGGTTGGCAGCATAAGTCACCATGGTGATACAGTGACGCTAAAACAGAGCCACTTTCGTGTCAAAGCATACCCTGGCTTTGAACGCAACATACCTCGCTAACCCGCTAATCGTGGTTCGTAGTATAGCCCACAGACGCGCCGAAGGGTTT
Organism: Merlangius merlangus; assembly: GCA_900323355.1. Taxonomy (NCBI): domain Eukaryota; kingdom Metazoa; phylum Chordata; class Actinopteri; order Gadiformes; family Gadidae; genus Merlangius; species Merlangius merlangus. Next base: position 9,258 of record OOFH01120421.1, on the reverse strand, counting down.
GTTCTCTTGACTTGCCTGGAACACTACCACGTCGTGAGTCGTGAATTAAGTCATAACTTACGGGCTGAAAAGTGTCCCTGGAATGCAGCATTAGGCTCCAGCCAGTTTATTGTTAAAGTTGTGCTAATGAACATGGCAAGGGTACTCCGCTGCCATGCAGAAGATCTCCCGAGTGTGTGTGGAGCTGGCTGGTTTAAGCTGTGCACACTGATTACAATGTGAAACAGGTGTGCAGCCTCACCCAGCCTCCCCACTCCCACAATCATCAATATTGTAAAAAATTTACTCTCACCTGAGCATCATATGCATCATGTCAGAGCTGAGTCCGTTTCCGTTATCCATGAAGGTGAGACACTCCATGTCTTTGATCTGGGTCTTATCAATCCATATCTGTTTGGCATCGACATCAGGGTCGTATGCGTTGTCTTCAAGGAATTAAGGAAAATATCACAAAAAACACTTCAAATGAGGTCTATCCCAACATAAAATGGCTGCTATATTGTTATTAGGTTAATCAATTTTTTATTCTGCATTTGTGAAGGTCTGTTAATTTTTTTGGCATCTGTTATGCCGCGTTTCCACTGCAGGGTGCGGTACGGTTTGGTTCGCCTCAGTCTGTTAGGGAGGGGGCGGTATAGCCCAGCTCAGTTCCGAGGTCGTGTTTCCACCGCCGACAGTACCCTTTATGGTGGGCCGGATGTCGATCGCCTCGGTAGCTATGTAAACATCGTAAACAACGTCTTTCTCCCCAAGAATGCAGAGGAACGTCTCCACCTCCTTGTTCGCCCAAGCAAGCGTTTTACACGACATGTTCATTGTAAAGAATAATACCGCGAGGCTACTGTTTTTATCCCCACGTCGCCCGGAAGTGACGATTCTGTCGACCAATCAACTATATACTGTATGTGTCGCTCGAATGAGGGGGTGTGTAGCTCAAATTTTCCGGCACCCTTTCATGCGTCTCAGTACCCCAACGGAGGAGTACTGAAGACGAGGCCAAAACGAGTACGGCTCAGTCCGGGTCACGCCCACTTTTGGCGGTGGAAACGCAATCCGTACCGCACCTTTGCGACCCGAACCGTACCGCACCCTGCAGTGGAAACGTGCCATTAGATGTCAAGTGAATTTCCGGTTCCTAGGTGACTTAAGTATACTTCTACAAACCGAACTCCCAATTAATGTATGCTTCCACATAAACCAATAGTTAAAGGAGGACTCACCTATAAGTTCAGCAATGGCACTGAAGGGCCAGGTGTGGCTGGTAGAGTTGGTGTGGAGAAACTTTGGACAAAGCTGAAATAGGAAAGCCAATAACTGATTACAAAAAAAAATTGCGTCGGCTCATCTTAACGGTAGTTAGCAAGTTAAAATTATGTTCCTGTTTCATTAGAAGGAAATTGCCTAACGTGAATACAACTTTAATACATTCACTCAGCCTTGAACATGTTTTCTGCTTGAGTCAGATATATTTTTAACAGCAATAGAGCGCAACAGTGTGGTTCCGGAAGTAATCCCATTAATTTTCTCCATAGAGGTTTTGATAAAGCCATAATGTCGTAACCATCCAAAGTATTTACCACACCCTGTTATATTGTGAAACGATGCTATGTGCTCCTGTAGAAGCCACAAGTCAAAGACGTAATTCATTATTTTGGAAAAACACGTTTTATTCGTGATGTCTTTTGAAACCACCTACTACTGCTACTACTTCTACTGCTACTACACTAACCACAATCCTAAAGTGTAACACGACGTCTTTCATTGGTGGAGCTCGCTGCTTCCATGGAAACGTTTACCCTCACCCGTGAAAGTGAAGTCGTCGATGACTGCTACAACTGAACTCGATCGCTTACCACAGCAACAATGACTTCCCTTCGATTAATGGAAAGTTAGAGTTGTTGTAAGAACTGTAGCTGAAATTAGTGTACATGTTGAAAAATAAGTTGATATAGAATATATAATAATATATGGTATAGCACTAGTAGTGCTTTTTAGTAATTTTGGTAGTATAATAGCTAGGAATACATAATGTTGAATGAATACGTAACTGGAATACGAGACTGAATTCCCAATGTATTCAAAACGAACAACGTTATTACGTGATGATTGCAGTCAGGAATGAAGGACCATTTCGATGACAATGCTATACACTAAATTAAACACTATACATACACCCACGTACACACACACACAGAATATATTACGCAGCTTGTATTAACAATTGTGGCAGCCGGCAGGGAGGAGTGAGGGGAGTGGCATTTCTGGCATCCTGCTGGCTCCACCCCAAAGCCTTACATGGATTTCCTCCCTTTAACGAGGCAGGCCTGAGGATCATTACGCAGGAGTGCTTGGGGTTAAACGGGAGGGCAGGCTACGACAAGGGGGAGCTAGGGCTAGCAAACTACAGACCGCATCTTTGAGATCTTCTGGGAGTAGGTCTACTGTACGGCCGAGGAGAGAGAGATGAGTTGGACTAATTACGGGTTATGGAGTGTGCCATAAATAAGGAGGTGGAGTCCCCTTTTCCCACCCTGGTTGTAGATACCCGTGCAATAAATAATCCAGACTATGGCATTGCTATCTGTGTTGTGTGGTTTTACTGTTCAACTTGGTGGAGTGGAAACCCCACACCCGCCTGCTACATAATATCAACCATATAATAATGACAAGGTTATAAGGAGCAAGAAACGCGCTAAACCGTTGCAAGTTTGCGGTGGTCTATGGGAGCAGTAGTTCCTTCAATTTCACAAAAGATAATACTGAAGCGTTTTATTTAATTAATTGGAAATCTACTTCCGGAACCAGAGCTGTTAAAAAAGGGGGTGGTCCCTGTTGCGCTATATGTTGGTATAGCGCAACAGGGACTCCCAACTCCCATGATTCCCCACTACTTTACGACGCCATCAAATATGTTTTCTTGATTTGTCCACAAATGGATGCTAGGGAATCTATTCAACTATATATTAGACTGCAACCATCTATAGTTATTCAAGTTGTCCACAGGACAATATATTCATCTATCATCTATTCCATCAAAGAATAATTTAAACCTAGATTCTTTGTTTACTCATTTAATTGAACAGTACTTGTCTACCCTTATCCATAATTCATGCTTTAGGTGTTCATTGCCTGATGTGTGGAAAGGAAATCTGTGATAATTTATCAATTTTTAAGGATTAATAACTGTTTGCATCTATGCTTAAATTGAAAAGTTATGTTGCGGTGCGCCAAATCCTAATCTCGTCTAGGGCACCAAAATGGCCAGGGCCGGTGGTACACCGAATTCTGCAACCACCGAAAAGTGGATACGTTTTGTGACACCAGGCAATAGCACGTTGAGTGGCTGAAGCAAAACGGTTTATTTTAATCTCTGGTGGCATGATGATGATGGGTCTTTCTTTCTTGAGATAAACGTTAATTCTAAACTAGGGATGCACCGAACTTTCGGCCACCAAAATGGCCCAAAAGCGCATTTTCGGTTTTCGGCCGAAATACTTTTATCACTGAAACAACGCGGCCGAAACAGAAATTTGTGATGACGCAAACAAAAAGCGGGGCCAGCACACGCTTGTCTGGATAAGTGCCAATATGTCTGCGGCGTGGACGTTTTTCAATGATTCTGAGAAAGCCCATGTATAGCGATTTGCAAACATTGCAATGCCTTGATTTAAATGAAGTTAGTACACAGTCATAGCCATAAATGCAATGGTACTAGGGTTGCCGCGGTGTGGACATTTTCACACCGAGTAATACACTCGTGTCAACACCAGTATTACCGAGTATAAACGGTATAAACTTTGAAACTAGGTCACCCGCCATCTTCTCCGTCAACTCTCCTCTCACACTCGGTGGCAGCGCGCCAATTCTCTATGACAGCGTCTTATAACGTTCTAAATATAATAGTATAATATAATTTTATATATAATATCACGGCCAAAAGCTCAGTGCGCCTCCTGATGGCCGTAGCGCGAGGAGCTCTCGTAGGGATTGGGCTTCGCGGGGTTTGCTTACCGGCGTTGCTATGGTTACCGGTCTTGCACTTTCCACACAATTACTGGAAAATATAATACAAAAAACTCGCTGTTGGCCTCAACACCAGTAATACCGCGGCGACCCTAAATGGTACTAATAATTGGCATAATAATTTCTTTCGGTGTTTCGATTTTTTCGGTTTTCGGCCTTGGTTTCCTCATTTTCGGTTTTCGGTTTCGGCCAAGAATTTTCATTTCGGTGCATCCCTGTTCTAAACAGCATTTTACACAGTAGCCTTTATAGAAAATGCTCAAAGCTAAATCAACGTAATCAAACATTTACTGTAGCTTCTTATGGGGAAAGAAGCAACAGTGGTGGACCTTACTAAACGCCCTGACCATAGTATGGGTCTTGCTCCTCAAAATGTTCATCAAATCAAATCAAATGTATTTGTTAAGCACATTTAATAACAAGGTGAGGTGGGGGGGGGCAGCCGGCAGCGGGCAGCAGGCAGCGTGCGGTTCAGTCTACTTCAGATTGATGTGAAATTGGAAGAACCAGAGACGCCGGAGAACCCGACAAAGTCGTTTGTGATTCATAATATCGTCTGGAGGCGCAAACAGCTTTTGGCCGTGATAATGTGTATTAAATGATATAGATATCTATGTATTATATGATAATATTTAGATATAGAGCTCCAGGACTGTAACGCAAGTGTTGTACACTTCCTTGTTATTTGGATAACCCGCTTCCCACTGCCGAGGGACCACCGCCTTGGCGCTGCAGGAGGCGGAGATGTGTAAGCGCTGCCCGGCAACAATCCCTTTCTCCTCCTTGTCGCGGTTCAGTCTACTTCACATTGATGTGGACGTGGAAGAACCAGGAACGTCGGAGAATGCAACGCGGTCGTTTGAGATTGATAATATCGGTTCACACAGCTTTTGGCCGTGATAATATATATTATATGATATAGATATCTATGTAGGCTATATGATATTATTTAGATATAGATTTTCAGGACTCCCGTTTGTTCTAGAATATTTACAGAACACGGCTAAAGGCTGTGTGCGCCTCGCTATTGCGATACATCCACTATAAACAGAGCGCATGGTACCGTGGCTACAAGCTGCTCAGGGCCACACCCCCACCCTCCTCCTTGACCCGCCTTGCTCCTTCTCATTTGCATTATAGCTACAGACACCAAAACAGCGCATTTGGGGGAAGCTCAATGTGCGACTGGCTCGGCGTGGCTGTAACTGCACCACGGCTGAATTTCGGGAACGTCTTTGAATACTGTGTTAGTGGCCCACTAATACCTATATTAAAGAATCCATAAAATAGCATGTCATGGCACCTTTAACATAGAGGCATAGGTAGGCGGCCCCTTGGGGCCCCCAAAGTAGGGGGGCCCCCAACCAACCTCTCTTTTAGTACACAAACAGAGACTAAGCAAGACGAGTCTATACGCGAAAATAAAATTAAGTGTTAGGGAAAGGGTTAGGAAATAAAGTTACACAAGCGGCTGAAATAAAGGAGAAAAGCGAAAGACGCCGGTATTTGGCAACGCTGTCAAAGATGATTTTTTTACGGCTACTGTTGGGGAAACAGACAGGAACAACAACAACGTCCAAAGCGCTCAACACGCCTCTACAGCAGCAGCAGCTAGCTTTTAAGTGGCGCTAGGTAAAGACCTGTGAGAAGACGTCAATAAGTAGGAATCTGTGACAGAAGCGTCTTATGGACAATGCTACGAACACACCGTGTGAAGATATTTTTTAGCATTTCTATCGATGAAAGATTTACGTCAACGAAATTCTTAATGATCAATTAGTCGATAGCCTATTAATCATGCCCATCCCTAATCTCAACTGTTAAGTCAAATAAAATAATACAAATAATAAACATTGCTGGTTTTCCTTGGATTTAGGCAAAGACAGGTGTTATCAGAAACCTTATTGTCTTTTGGGTTCTATCGTGACTATAAGTTTGTCAAGTGGTACACTTTGTGTGTTCTCTGCTTTCCATCTGCATTTTGGAGTAAAGAAGTGTATGCAGGGTTAAAAGGGGGAGTGTTTTTTTTTCTCATCTCCAACCTTTACTTCCGCGTATTAGCATTACCTGCCTATCCACCATTCAGTCGGTACATCTTTTTTCTCCGTTCTCTTCTAGAGACCGGATGAGCTTGGCCCCATACATATCTTTGCCTTCGGTCCCCAATGTGCTAAATCCGCCACTTGGTATATTTCTTCCCTTTTTCCAAGCCACAACGGGACAAGAAAAAGTAATGTGGATCAGACTGTGGGGCAGGCCAGAATACCAACTGAATTGTTACCTTCTGTATGTATTGTAAAGTTTTGAATATACCCCTCCATAGCGTAATGTAGTCCCTTTCGATTGATCCTGGAAGAAATTAAATCATTTTTCGCTCCAAAACCTAGTTTGATATAGACCTACTGTCAGCTGACATTTTTCCATTATGTTTTGTTATGAGTCTAATTTGTTTGTCCGAGTTCGAAATGGTAAAGACGTGGGGCGTGACTTGACGACAGGCCCTGTTGACACTCCACCAATATAATCAAAACAACGTTATTGGAACTGCATTAGAGAGCTGAATTTTGCACTCTGATGCTGAACTGAATCTAATTAAAAGATGTTGTTTATCGACCACACAATACATCGGTTGCTCTGGAGAAATGCAATGTTGCCCGCTACGTCCGTAACGTCCCGCTTTCTTTTAATTCTGCGTTGATCATTGATAGATTTCACTCCTGTGATGTCTTTAAGATGAGCATTGGCAGAATTCTACCAATCGATACAGATTATATGTTATTCTTACCGTACTCAACGGGACCCCGCGTACCATCTGTGACGCTGCCATGGTCCCAGGAAACCGAAACTTAACTCTTGTTTGCGGAACAAGTTAAAACCCGCCCAATGAAAAAACATAACCCGACAATAAACCAGTGTCAAACGGTAGACCATGTGGCTACATAGCCTACGCAATGGAAAATCATAAGCATTTGCTTAAGATCTATCAAATTACACAATTTAAATCGCAACCCTTAAGAGTGCAGTCACACACACACACACACACACACACACACACACACACACACACACACACACACACGCGTATTCAAACTCGATCACATTTTTGTTTAACTCTTCACTTTATTTGTTTCCAACCATTAATTTATCTTTTAAATTCTGTGCATGTTAACATTGTTTACTTAATTTAGACTTTTAAAATCCCTTCACTTGATTTGAGCCGTTCAACATTTATTTACGTGTTAAACTATGTGGCTTTACGAAAACACTACAGCACTCACTGCGTTACACTTTTTAAACCAAATGTCAAATAACAGTCCACTGGGTAGGCTTGACAGAAAGCCACAGGGGTATATGAAGTAGGCCTATATAAAGTCCTGTCCAAGATTTATTTATTCCACAACCTTTATTTTATTAGTTACTATGCTGTTGTATGTCTAAGCCAAAAGCTGGCATTGTCAGATAAATAATGCAGTTCTGAATCACTAAAGTGATGAAAGGAAAAAAGACTTGGATGAAGGAATAATCAATGGATGTGAACTGTAATAACAAATTTGAGGTATATTAAATTTCCTTTGTGTAAGTTTCACTTATTTACACAGTTACTGAAACACATTGGTACAACATGTAGATTAATAAAACCTTTAGCATTACAAGGCCCCTGCCGACTACAACATGAAGCAATTCAAGAGGAGGCAGATAGAATCACCTTGTGGTCAACTGTCATTTAATAGTCATCTGACAGATTATGTCAAGGTTTTAAAATGATTATTATTATTATTATTATTAGCTGGTCATGTTATAACACAGCTGGAAATCGCGGATTTTCTGATGAAGACTAGCAAGCCTTTTTGACAGCCAAAACAGCAGAAACTATGTTAAAGGATAATTCCGGTGTAAAATGGATTTGGGATATGTTTTGTATGATAATGAGTTGAAACGTTCATTTTGGAGCACGGCTGTTTTTAGCCGATTCAATCAAAACGCTATAAACTTGGAACTAAGGGAGCAGTGGTTATGGTAAAAACGAAATCGCTATTTTAAACCACTTAAAAAGCTAGAAGTAGTCCGACACTTCTTTGGTAGTATAATAAGGGTCTTAATATATAAAACGAGGCATTGAGAACTTTCTAAGTGTACAGATTGATTATTAAAAAGGATATTTTTACACACAATACCATCAGTAGATCACCCTGATGGTATTGAAGTGTCAGGCTACTTCTAGCCTTTTAAGTGGTTTAAAATAGCGATTTAGTTTTTACCATACCCACTGCCCCTTTCCTTCCAAGTTTATAGCGTTTTAATAGAATCGGCTAAAATCAGCCAACTGAAGAAAGCTTCTATATGTGTTTTTTGTGCTCCAAAATGAATGTTTCAACTCATTATCATACAAAACATCCCAAATCCATTTTACACCGGAATTACCCTTTAAGTGGGCTTGTGCTGCCTTTTTGGCTTTGTCAAACAGGAGACGCCCACCCACCAATCAGAGGTTAGAGATTCCTGCAGGAAGGTTGTGCTCGATTTCACTAGCCCATTTGTGCCTGTTCATTAGTAGCATCCATTCTCTCATTGCTTGTGTAGCCGAGCGTTTGTGTAAAAAAAAAAGGTAGAATATTAGATTTAAGGACGAAATGATAGGGTGGGCTAAGGCAAGTTTTGGGTGGGCTTTTTCTTAGGGATGCACCGAAATGAAAATTCTTGGCCGAAACCGAAAACCGAAAATGAGGAAACTAAGGCCGAAAACCGAAAACCGAAACACCGAAATAAATTATTAGTACCATTTAGGGTTGCGCAGTATGCGGTATTACCAGTGTTGAGGCCAACACAGTTATTTTGTATTTTTTTTTTCGAAAAAGAAAATTCCGGTCCTGTGTGGAACGCGCAAGACCGGTAACCATAGCAACGCCGGTAAACAAACCCCGCAAAGCCAAATCCCTACGAGAGCACCTCACGCTACGGCCATCCGGAGGCGCACAGAGCTTTTGGCCGTGATATTATATATTATACTATATTATATAGAACTTTATACGACGCTGTCACCGAGAATTGGCGCGCTGCCAGACGCTGTCACCGAGCGTGAGAGGAGAGTTGACAGAGAAGATGGTGGTTGACCTAGAGTATACTCGGTAATACCGGTGTTGACACGAGTGTATTACTCGGGGTGAAAATGTCCACACCGCGGCAACCCTAGTACCATTGCATTTATGGCTATGACTGTGTACTCACTTTTTGCAA
>OOFH01120420.1:0-11159 GCA_900323355.1 Merlangius merlangus | reverse complement strand
AATTAAGGAATTGAACAGTTATTAGATTGCTTGTCTGCCAGACAGTGTTAATCAATCACTGTTAAATGACACATCTATATGTGTAAATACTTCACCTTGTTCCAGAATTCACGACCCTGGTCTGTCAAGATGACCTCAGGAGCACCATGGGTGTAGAAAATGTCCATCATAGCCTGTGGAACATCAAATAAGCTGAAACCATTCTCCATTCTCCCCCCCCCTCCACCAAACGTTTCTGTCGGTTGTAACCACATTCTGCATTCACAATATGTGGCTACGCTGCAAATGTTGCTATGATTTACACACCTGTGATGTGTCAGTTGCAGTCTTGTCCTTGATGGGCCTGGCCTCCACCCACTTGGTGAAGAAGTCAGTTGCTGTCAGACAGAAGCGGTTCCCATTCTTTGAGGCTTTGAATGGTCCAATTAGGTCAACACCTAGGGTAGGGACAGACATAAACACATGCCCACAGGCCATGACGTTAGAGAGATATAAAGGCAATACAGTGCATTAAGAAAATAATACAAATTAAACTATGACTTCGAGAGGTTGTAGCCATTTCACAGAACCCAAAAGCAAGATATCTCACCAATCATATGCCATGGTGACTTTGGTTGGATGGGCTTCAACTCTGGTGCCTCCGTTTTCACTCGCTCAAACCTCTGGCATGACATACAGGTTTTCACCTTTACAACACAAGGTAATTAAACACAACAGATTTAATAATATGCTCTAGAGTAGAGGCGATTTTCTTTGCGTGTCACAGTAGTTTGAATGAACAATTACTTATATAAGGCAAATGCGCCTCCGCAAGGCAAATGTGCCTTGCGGAGCCAGCCAATCCTGTGCGAGTATGCAAATTAGCCATGTGCGCCTAACGCAAGAAAGACGTAATGTTGAGAAGTCATTCTAAAAACGGAAGCGAAAGCCGAACCGGACTGTATCAATTACCGGGAGGGGTGTGCGCTTAAAAGAATGATTCCTAAGTACCGTAGGTTCAATAAAAACAATTTATGAAGCGCACAGTGCGGTTAAACGGTCGAATGCGGTAATTTGTAAAATAAGTGTTAGCTGTCTTGTCGTGCTCCATGAACGAGTTTGCGAATGATCGCAAACCTTCCTACGTCGTTCGACGCGATCGTCTGTTGCCAGGCAGGTTTGGAAGGATTACGTAAGGATTACGTAGGCCGGTACAAATTTGGCAGCCGGTACAAATTTGGTGTGACACCTCTAACACGACTCCCCAACGTGACGTCATCGCCGAACGGTGTTAGAAAACACCCGTTACTACCAAAAACGACAAAAACTTGACTTAAACACTATTTTTGAGAAATTTTATGAATGATATACATATTTTGAGTGCTTTATGTACCCATTAATCAAAACTTCCGGTTAACCTGCACCATGGACTTTAAAACATATTTTCAACCTCACTTTGCACTACAGCACTCACCGCATTTTCTGCAGGAAATGCATTTTCTAGTTTGCGCTACTGTCGGAACACGGGTCGGATGTGGTTTTAAGTATTGCGGGTATGGGCGGGTGCGGGTTTGCAAAATAAGACCAGTCCAGGACTCTGAATAGCACTGGCACACTAGCCGAAGGTCGGAACTACAAGTCTAAAGTTAGCTTGCTCATTGGTCAAATGCACGTAGCATGTTGTCAAATCGTTCCCCTTCTCACAGACATTTACACGCTCGATAATCTCTAGGACCCTCCCCTTCCACACATTTGCCACCAAACAGTGGCCATTCCCCATCCATCATTGGCCTGCTACAGATTCTTGATTTTTTGACGCGCCCCTTCCACGTTTAACGTGTCAAAATAAAAAAGGGCAAATTGACTCGTCACACCAGCGCCACCAGATGTAAAATTCAGTCGCATACTCTCAAATTTTGTTATTTATATATGCAGCTCATCAAGGGTTATGCCTTATTTATTTTTACTTCTGAGAGTTTTAAGCCCTTGAGAAGAATCAACTGACTGATCAGGGTTCCCCTCAGCTGTCTGAGGGCCGGCCTCGTACAATAATGAGCTTTCACCAAAGAACAAACTCCATTTTCTTGGATCATCCAATTGGTTCGATATGATGGCAAATGGTACATGTTTCTGCCTGCCACGGTGCATCGTTCTGGGGTCAGATCGCGGGGGCAGCAGCTCCAGCAAGGGGCCCCAGATTTCCCTTTCCCGGGCCACATTGACCAGCTCTGATGGGGGGATCCTGAGGCGTTCCCAGGCCAGTATTGAGATATAATCTCTCAACCTAGTCCTGGGTCTTCCCCGAGGCCGCTGGACGTGTCTGGAACAACTCCGTAGGGAGGGGCCGAGTGGTCATCCTTTACCAGATTAACCACCTCATGGTTAAAGGGGTCATCTAATGGCGTGTTTGCTGCTGCGGGTGTGGGTCAGTTCAGTATGCAAAGGTGCGGCACTGTTTGTGTATCCAACGCCAAAAGTGGGCGGGGTCCAGATTGAGCTGTCAGCCATACTCATCTCGCAGTACTCCTCCGTTGGGGTACTGACTGAGATGTCTCAAAGGGTGCCAACAAGTTTGCGCTACACACGGCGTCCGTTGATTGGTCGACAGAATCGGCGTTTCCTTGCGACAGGGGGATAATAAGAAACAAACACAGTACCCGCAAGGTATTTCTGGATAATGGCGAAAGCTTTATTCATTGAAGAAAATGTTCCGTTGAGGAAAATGTTTGTTGGACGTCCTAAATTGTTGCTCTTTGTTTATTGTGTTGCGTTTTTCTTATTCCTTGGATTTATTAGGAGTCTACACTGTGTCGGGCTGCTATGAGGCCAGGATGCTTACGTAGCTGCCGTGGCTATCACCATCCGGCTTAAACCCTGCCCTCCCATTAGGGTGGCGGTGGAAATGCGAGCCGTAACTGAGATGGGCCAAACCGCTCTTTCACTACTGGGCTAAGGCGTGCTGGGCCGAAGCGCACCCGCCGGTGGAAACGTGGCTTTTGAAACAATAAGGACATTTATTAAAGCAAAACATAACAGAAAATTGAACAGAAAGGACAAACTGCCTACCCCACTAAAAAACATAGAATAACTTTTAGGTAAAGCGATGCTATGGTATCACTCATTTATCCCCTGTTCTACCACTGGAATGGCCCGTTGGTACACACAGGGACCTGGGGACTGAAGGGCAGCCCTTTATTGACTAGCTTCAGGTTTTGTTACTGCGGTTGGGTCAAACTGCTGCCAGATCACTGCAGGTGAGACCCATGGGACCTCACCACAGTAAGAAGTGTCGTGGCAATTTTTATCCCAGATATTGCGTCAAAGGCAGATGAGATCAATTTGGTACAAATGACTCGCAATACTTGTAAACAATTATGGTCATATATATTTGTGAAGATAATACAAACAAAAACGCATCATAACATGCTTCAACAAGTAACAACAGACATACAATATTATTCTGAGGCCTCAGATGAGAGTTCGCCCTGCGTCTATCAGAAGGCTCGCAGGGAGAAGTCCACCGAGTGTTTAAAGTAATGAGTTCTTATACGCTGTTTCGTCGGTTCTGTAGGGGAGCCGCCCCCTCAATCTACCAAAAGTCTTTGTTTTACCAGATGGTAATCTTTTGATTGAAGTTCTAACTGATGTCATAAATACAGGTTTGCGGCCTTGCTATACGACCCCTTTATCACTTCTGCTGCCCAGGGGGCAGAGGGATAGGACATCACGTCAGGGTCACCTCAGGGTTATATACTGTACGCGAACAGTTACTTGCCTCAACAGGAGGGGAATGGGCAGACAACAGAAGGTTATCACTCGGAACATCAAAGGTTCACACAGCAGTTGACACTCTGCAAACTGAGCAGGCAGGAAAGATTTGCGTAAGAAAAACAGTAACAAGAAGTTCAAAAATAGGGAAATACAAAACAATACAACATGTGGATTTTCCATCACACAGATCACACACAGAACAGTAAACTAAAGTTAAGAATGAAAACGTAACAACATGCACATTTTCCAACACAGAAGGCTGCTTACACAAGCCCTAACGAGCACTTAAGAGACAACACTAACCAGCACCAACCAGCACTTACCGTGGTTGTGGCTCAACACAACCACGGTTCAATTAAAACCCATCAAATGTTTACCTGGAAAACATTCTCTGTCTGTTTGTCTTTCTGTCACTCAGGGTGACAGAGCTCTCTCTCTTAGTACAGTCTTTGGAGAGAGAGAGGGAGCGATGGTTGGAGGAGAAGATAATGGAGGAGAGGAGAGTGGGGGAGGAGAAGGAGAGGAGGAGTGAGGTGGAGGGGAGCTACCAGTCTCTGAGCCAGGCTGTCCTAACCCTGGTGAGCTTCACTCCAGACCGTATGAACACATGATCAGCTTTCAGCAAAGCAACGGACGTTAGGTTGGGTGTTGGTCCAGTTGCACTGACCTTGTTAATTAGACCTATTTCCTGTACCGTGATTGGAATCTGTACTCACTGTTTACCTTCCATTGATCTGAGCGCATCAAACCAATCTAATCTGCTTGGACGTGCTTCATCTACCAGCACGTATAATAGTTAGAAGTATAAATAGTTAAAGGTTTGAACGAGGAGCAGTGTCCTCAACTTATCATTCTGCTACTGTCTTCATACTTTTTAAATATCAAAATAGATCACTACTATTATGGATTAAAATGTGTCAAACCATCCAATAAGGTCATAGATCGTGTGTGTGTGTGTGTGTGTGTGTGTGTGTGTGTGTGTGTGTGTTAGTCCAGAGTCCTGGGCTCTTCCCCCGCCAAGGTAGATCATCTCTCCTCTCTGCTGGCGGTGCTGTCCCAGGCAGACAGCGCCCTCCAGATGAGACACCAGAAACTACAGGTCAGAGCACTATAAATATGATATTACTATAATACAACATGCTTCATTCAACTAGAATCACATGGTGACTGTGTGTTTGCAGGAGGTGGAGGTGGTCAGGAGGAGATTGGAGGAGCAGCAGGAGTCTCTACAGGACAGTCTCTACCAGCTGGAGGCCGACCACGCAGAGACAAACACACTCCTGCAAACCACACACCTGCAGCTGGTAGACACCCAGCAGAAACTGGCCAGGTCTGTACCGCACGCACGCGCGCACAAGCAAACCACAGACACACACCAGACACACACAAACAAAAGGTAGCTCTCATAAATGTGTGTGTGTGTGTGTGTGTGTGTCAGGGAGAGGGAGACAGTGATGGGTCTACAGGCGGAGGTGGAGCTGGTTGGAAAGAGGGAGGAGGAGGAGAAAAGAGAGAGCAAGAGGATAAGGAGAGAGATGGAGCGGGAGGAGGAGGAGAGGAGACACGTGAAGAGAGATGGACAGAAAAGGTATCTTGCTCGCCATTCAAATATATACCATAATACAGAATATTTACAAACATAAGATTATACGTACGTCTAAATATGGTATGGAATAGCATAATATCTTGTAATAGAATGTGGACATGTTATATATATTTAAATGTATAAAATGTTTAACATTATTTTTCTCTGGAACATAAAATATAACTTGACATGTACTGTGTTAGGGCTGTAATTATGTGTGTTTACGGCTTCAGGGGGTAGGTAAGTGTATTTAATGTGTTGGGGGTGTTTTTAATGTGTTAGGCTGTAGTTAAGTGTTTTTCATTTGTTATGGGTGTAGTTAAATGTGTGTACCGACGAAGACACCGTTCCATCCGCTCCAGGACCAACAGACTGACCAACAGCCTCTATCCACAGGCTGTCAGACTGCTGAACGAACAACCTGCCCCCCGCAGCACCCACCCCAGCCCCAACCCTTCAGTCACATAACTCCCACCATAACTCCCACTCAATAAAGCATTGTTCAGATGCTATTTTAAGGACGCATGCATAATGTTGCTTGTGCACCTCGCGCATACACTTTGCTTCTCTCATCTACATAGGCACACATTCTTGGTAAATTATTTGGGAAAGAACAGCTGATATAGCGGTAATAAGTTGTACTTTTAAATCAATGCATCTGCAAACACCATACAGCAAACACATATTTTCTTGACACAGACATCGTGTACAAGCCCATAACTTTTAGGATTGATGAGTATTTGATCGTGAGAAAACTTAAAAAAAATATAAAGTTTTACCGAGAGTGAGTGTTAAAAAGAATGAATGAATGAATGAATGCGGGCGCGCGTGTGTGTATGTGTAATAGAATTAATGAATGCAGGCACGCGTGTGTGCGTCCATCTGTTTAAACACACGCAAACTAAACACTTAACGCATAATACAGTCCATGGCAATGTATATTAACGGGGGGACCCATGCATATTAGGAACACAAGGCGATAACGATAATGCATACAATACTGATAAGAAATTATGTCTGTTAATGTATTGCATATATCATTAAATAGAACCACAGTTACCGCATATCATATGTGTGTTAAGTTTTCTTTGCCAAAATTTATTTGAGGGCTCAGTGTTTCTGAAGTTGTGGAAGAAAACGCTATTCCATGAGTGAATTAGGCCATATTATTTGGGAATAAACGGAGCCATTTGAAGTTTGAAATTCATGTAGTCATGCATCTTTCTCATCGGAGACTGCAAACGCGCTGTCATAATATCAACTCATCATCAACTCGTCATCAACTCATCAGATTCAACTCGTCAGATTCAACTCGTCAGATTCAACTCGTCAGATTCAGGTCAGTCAGGCCATGGCCTGACTGACCTTAATCACAGCAAGGAAGTCTACCTTAATAGACTTCCTTGCTGTGCATCTTGGAGAGTACTGTTTCTTTATCGAGCGCCATTTACACCAGAGATGTTGCACATACGTCCCAGATGCGTCTATGAATGTGTCAATTATGTACATCTATGATAATGTGGCTGGGCTCAAGCTGAAAACCGCTGGTTGGTCTTTGGATGGATGGCTAAGCGGGTTGGGTGGGTCTATGTTTTCCAAGATAGCCCCTCAACCAACCCCCCCGGAGACTGTCCCGAGCTTGTTGGCCCCCCTTAGGGTGCCTGTGTTAGAGCGCCCGCCCCGTCACAAGGTCTGGTGCCCCAAACTTTGCAAAGTTGGTGCCCTTTAATTTTGTTTGGAGCAGAGGTCTTCAACAGGGGGTTCTCAACCCCTAAGGGGTCCGCGGAGGTACTGCAGGGGGGTCGCGAAAGTTTTGGTTGATTAGACATTTCTTTTATATTCCCCCCGCAATTTTTTTTATTAACATGAATCGAACACACTAGCCGAATAGATCTATTCCTATCATGTGATCCGAATGTACTACAGGGACGTCAGTTTCTCGTCCGGTCTTTATGTCTATCCCCTCCTCCGCCGCAAACAATACGTATTTGGATGAGAGTGCGCAGCCTAGACTGTTGGGAGAGAGAGAGAGTGCTGTTATGTAAGGGGTAATGTACAGAACGCCGGTTCTCGGGAAAATAAGCGATCAGCAGAGAAATAGTCCACCAAAGACGTTGAAGTCGCTTAGCAACCGGACACGCTGGGGTTGATAAGTTACCGGAAAACTTGCAGAGTGTTAAGAAAGACGCTAAAAAACATCACTAATTTTCGTTTCCACATTTAAGTTTTAAAAATGTCCATTTGAATAGCTTGATTACATGCAATTGACAGACATTGTTGATCTTGCCAGGTATCAGTTTATTATGTTATGTTATGTTTATAAATGGCAGTGGCATGGCCAGCCTTACTTACTTGCTGTACCTTGCACATGTTCAAAATAAAATCATGAATATATGAACCTGTGTATTATTTTAATATCTTAGCATTGAATGCAAAATTAACAGGGTACATTTATACAGTACATGGCATTATAGGACCAGTTTAATACAAAACACAATATTATACAATATATAAGTAGGGGTCCCCACTCCACCTCTCCATCAGTTTGGGGGTGGCCTGGAACACGTTGTAGACCCCTGGTTTAGAGTAATGAAACCCCTTTTCTGCTGGGAACAGTGAGAGCTATTAAAGGAAGGTGGAGGTGTCTGGACGGTAAACGGTTTTGGTTTAAACATGACTAACCTAATGAGTTTGTTATTTTTTTAAGTAGCCTACACCTGGTTTAGTTGTGTATGATGAGTATACTTGGTAACACTTTATAATAAGGTGCCATAATAAATAGCAAACTAGTCATTACCTAACCCTTTGTTAATATTTGTTAATTGTTACTAAAATATCTATTTGGCACAAGTTAATTAAGTTTTTTCTCACTGACCACAGACTGTCGCTGGTTAGGGTTAGGGTTAGGGCCGTCGTGTGTTAGGGTTAGGGCCGTGTGTTAGGGTTAGGGGTGTGTTAGGGTTAGGGTTGTGTGTTAGGGTTAGGGCCGTGTGTTAGGGTTAGGGTTGTGTGTTAGGGTTGGGTAAGGGTTATGCAAACAACTAATATTTAATTAATGATGAAAAAACTATTAACTTGTGCCAAATAGATATTTTTGTAACAATTAACAAATATTAACAAAGGGTTAGGTAATGACTAGTTTGCTATTTATTATGGCACCTTATTATAAAGTGTTACCGTATACTTTTATGTTTACTATTGCCTTTTATGCTTTCTTTTGTTGATTTAGTTAATAGTTAATTGTTTACCAGTACTGAATTCTCTTTTTTAAGGTTGATCTTTAAACTACGTTTAATATGATCAAGAGGGAGGAATGCAGAATGGTATGACCCAGACGACCAGGTTGAACCAACCTGGTCGTCTGGGACATAGCCAGGGCCATATACCTTATAAAGGGTGAGAGTGCTTCTGTTCCCTTGTTATTCACGTTTTCTTTATTATAATACTCGCCCCAACCCTTTGGTTCGGTGGGAAGAGAGCCAAGGGGCACGTCCGACTGCTCTTCACCACCAGCACTAAGAATACTCCACCTAAGTCTGTACCTGCGCTGAATTACATCCTTGAATAAACCATCTAATCGACTCTCTGATCCAACCTGTCAAGTTGCTTTGATTTCCACTTCAAGAATTACTACTACGACGAAAAAATACACAACACAGAGTCTATACGAACAGTTTAGCAATAAGCAGAAGACAACATCAAGTTACTGTAGTTAATTAGCTACTCATTAGCCTTTCTAAACTTCATACATCATTTTTTCCTAATAATAATATGGTTTAAAAGGAATAAGCACCCTGAACAAAAAAAATGCATAAATTATCACAGACTATATGTTATTCATAGAATAGAATTTGAAAAGAATAAAGGTGCACATTTACAATATGAAGTGTATCCCTGTTCTTGTGTTTCTCTCTCTAGGCTAACCCTGTTCCAGTGAGGCCCTGGTCCTCTCTGACGGTGATTGACAGGCTCGTGTTCTGCATGGCCAGGACATCCATCGACCCGGCAACACGGCTTGGCATGACTGACACCTGATTGGCGGGGAGGACTGCGCCGGTCTGAGCAGCAAGACCAGTCGGAAATCTGTCGGGAATCAGGAGTCCCGGAACCAGTCCCTAGTGAGGTTCTCACACCAAACGTCTAAAATGCCGACGTTCCCTTCAGTTATGGCAGAACTGAACTAACTGAACTAATATGCTAATGAAAAAACATGAGGGGGAGTGACGGGGTGAGTAAGGGTTGCGGTGTATGTGTGAGTTATTAAATATGTATGTTCAATGCAGTGAGATTTTGGATAGAGCTCTAAACACAGGAAGCTAATTCAGTGGTACATGGGGACACAGAACCTGCCTAACATACCGCTCTCTCTCTCCCCCATTTGTTCACAGAATTCCTACCCGTTCCCCACTACCCCTTCCACTCCGGTAATAACTGCTAATACCCCCCACTCCTCTCCTCCATATTTTAATCACAACACCGTCCCCTAAGCTTTGTCTGCCTGCCAGTGACTGAATGTAAGGTTGATCCAGACTGCCGGCTCAGAAATACTCAGTGAGGAAAAGGAAAGCAGTGAGTTACGGCCGTGACTGATAGCCAAAGGAGGCTGGAGAGGAGGCTCGGAGAGGTGTAAAATGTAAGAGCCTTCCTTTAGATGGCAACTGTGTCTGTCGAGGCTGAATAATAAACGTGAACATTATCAAAATGATTGTTCCCAAGTGCAGCAGCAGCGTTGATTTAATATGAGATAAGTCATCAAGGGGAGAAGTTCTGTTTTAAGTAGCTCATCCTGGCTGTGTTGAAGCACGGTGCGCTTCGACACAGCCTTGAAGAGAGGTTGTCTACTTGATCGTGTCTGAGAACAACAAAAATAGTTTTGCCGGAAGGGTTTAGATGGAGAACAAATACTTTTTTTTTTTCAAAGGAAATTAGGTATTTATAAACCAAAACTGGAAATCTTAAAATAGCTGGTGATGGCTTTTTTTCACAATTGTCCTACAGCATTCGAGTGCTGATAATTAACAGCAGTTTCCTCAACCCTGTGGCATCATAAAGCGTATATAGATCCTACTCCAAGCCTGCTTGGTAGGATTCAATGTATTTTGGGGGGGAATGGCTTCCACAGAGCCGTTTATATCTCTTCAAAGAAGAGAGAGGACAGGGACCTGGGCATCTGGAGAGCAGGGGGTGCAACTTTCAGAATGCAGTTTATTCAGCGACTGCTTACAGGGCCAAAATAACTTGTCTGGAGACCTCTGGCATGTCGTATTCTTAGACCTTTTGGAGATTTGGGATTAAATATTTATTGCTTTTTAATGGATTTAAATTTCAAAGATCTCAAGAGCCTCCCAGTTTTGGGCTTTTAACAGTGTGGAACCGTAACAGGAACAGAGAGTGGAATCTCAATCTTCTCTACACTGGTCGCTGAGGGAGACGAGGTGCTCTGAGGACAGCTAGCTGGCAACGATTTCACAGGACCCACAATCTTGTAACGAGTGTGGATGTGTGATTCAAAAGTCGCAAATTTAGGGGCATGTGGTGGAGCTGGCTCATCCGGAATGGGATGGATCGGCAGCTAGCAGCCCCTGAAGCACACCACTGCCCTTCCAGCAGCTTAAGGCCCCCAGCTCTGAGGCCTCAATGGTGCTACCTCTGCGGCCAGACAGCCCTGCACTGGCCAAAGTCAAGCCACAGCTTTTGAGGTCGCCTCCAGTCTCCAGAATTAAAGCAGAGGGGGGGGGTTGGCTGATGAAACTTTGACTTTATTTGATCTTTTTATGAAAAGCCGAGTATTTTTTTGTTTAGGTATGGCTGTGGAGGGGGGGGG
>OOFH01120413.1:4532-15252 GCA_900323355.1 Merlangius merlangus | reverse complement strand
TTTCCTCTCAGCTGCCCGCAACTTTGTTCTACAAGTCCACAGAGGATCGGACAGCCAAGGAGGGGGGGGTGAGGATCGCGCTGGTCTGGAGTGGAAGGGACAGAGGGAATCCAAGGAGGAGGAGAGGGATGATAGCAGAGTGTCTGAAGATTCATCTGTAGATAGTTGAGAGAATCGTTCGATAGAAGGAAGTGAAGACAGAACAGTAGAGGAAAAGGTAGAGGGAGAGAGGGATTTGAGGTTACGGCGAGTGGTGACAATGCGGGGCCTAGAGAGGAGGGGGGGAGAGGATTTCAAGGGGAGAGAAAAATCAACAAAGTGATGGTCAGACACGGGGAGCGGGGTAACGGAGAGAGCAGAGGTGCCGCAGGACCGAGTGAATATAAGGTCAAGCTGGTTCCCGGCCCTGTGTGTGGGAGGAGAAGGGGTTAGTGTTAAGTCAAAGGTGGCGAAAAAGTTGGTTAGGTCAGGTGAGTGCAACTTCTCTGGCAGGATGTTGAAGTCGCCGAGGATAACGAGTGGTGTGCCATCCTCAGGAAAGCAGCGGAGGAGGGCATCCATCTCGATCACCACAATGGAAAGCTTGATAGGAATGGTGACAGTGACAGCGTGGAGTTCAAACACAGATCTGGCCAAGTGTTCTAGTGGAAGGACCTGGTAGGACCACATGGGCGAGATGAGGAGTCCGGTCCCTCTTCCTCGCCCGGATGGTCTAGGGGTGTGTGAGAATGAGTAGACGGAGGGCAGCAGGAGTAGCAGAGTTCTCTGGAGTGATCCAAGTCTCTGTCATGGCCAGGAAGGGAAGTTTCATGAGGGACGCGTAGGCTGAAATCTAGTCCGCCTTCTTGACCGCCGATTGGCAGTTCCAGAGTCCTCCCATCACCTCAAGGTCAGTGTAAGCAAGAGTAGGTGGATGGCACAGATTAGACGGGTTACTGCCCCAAGCAGAGGAGCTACGGTAACGCCGTCTACAAGTGGAAATCGGAATCCTGGCAATGAGTGAAGTACGACATAGCTGCAATTACGGCAGGTGGGCTCCCTAGGAATCTTATTTATCAAACTCACCTACAGCCAGATATGAAACAACCTTCTTGTAAGACAAAAAGTATTATACTGAGTTTACCCTGACTCTGCTCAATAGGCAGGCTTAGTGGCAGAAACTAGTGGCAGAAACTAGCAAGAACGACCACTTAACTGATCACAACACCACAGGCCTAAATCACACTGCAGTAACAGATGAAAAGTTAGAACAAGCAATCGTAATTCTAAACAATAGGAATCTTAGTTACCAAACTCACCCTGCAGCAAGTTATGAAACAACCTTCTTGTAAGACAAAATGTATTATACTATATAGAGCTCCGGTAGTCGCAAACGGCAACAATCCCCTTCTCCGCCATGCCTGCGGTTCACCCCGGACTGCACTGCAGGGAACGGTTGGCCGGTTGCTCGCTCAGTGGCCACGCTCTTGAATGCTAATTAGTTGTCATTTCGCCGCAAAATGGTCAAATATTTCAACTCGAGAGGAAGTGTCGCGGTGCAAATCCTTGTGAACTCGCTCGCCCGTGCAGGGGAAGGTGTGTTCACACCAAATGCGTGTGGGCGACACGACTCCATACAAAGTTAATGTAGAGGCGCAAATCGGGCAAATTTCTCTAGCGAGAAAACCTACGACAAGATTTGATTTGCAGCGCAACACTTTTGCCCGGCACGGGCAAGTACTTTCGCTCGAGTTTAAATATTTAAACTTTGCCGCAATATTTGCGTGATGATAGCCAATCAGCATTCAACAGCGTGGCCACTGTGTGACGTGCATAACGTAACTGCCTTTTGCGACTCCCGGAGCTCTATATATAATAGTATATAATATATAATTTAATATAAAATATCACGGCCAAAAGCTCTACGCGCATCCGGATGGCTGTAGTGCGGGGAGCTCTCGTAGGGATTGGGCTTTGCGGGGTTTGTTTTCTGGCGTTGCTATGGTTACCAGTCTTATGTGTTCGAACGGTTTATTAGGTATCTAATAAATCGCTGTCTAATCGATACTTCATTCACTGCCTCTTCTGTGGTCATTACAATATTATGAACAGACTGCATCGGGTTCTCTGACGTCCCTCCCTCTTTCACAACAGGTAAAGACATGCAATGGTGATTATCTCGGACATGGTTGAGAATGAATTGGCATGGAGCACCGTTGGCGGGCAAAAATTGTGGCGTGACAAATACGCCTGACAAAACTTGCACGGCGACAGATTATGATTTGTCCCGCAACAAAAGGCGCGACGACAGACAGCGCAGAGCCAACACTGCCGCCGTCATTGCTGAATGGGCCGACGACTTTACCGTCCCGCTCGACGATGCCCTCTCTCTCCTTGTGAGCTCGGAGTCGGACGACTCCGACCGCGACGAGAAGGGGGCATCTCCCCCGGCTTCCCCTCTCCGAATGGAGAGGCCCGGGGCAGCAGCATTGCCCCCGGACGGCAGCGGCCCGGACAGCGGCATGGCAGCACCTCATACAGAGGAACCTGTGGCTGCAGCAGACCCCGGGCATCCCTGAGCCGATGAGGCAACAGTTACTGGAGTGCCCCATCAGCCCGGATGGGCTGTTCGAGCCCTGTCTGTCTATGGTGGATGAAATGCAGGCTGCTTCCGAGGTGGCAGAGAAATTCCGGAGACATATCTCCCGCTCTCCGCTTCCACCCCGGCAGCAGCGCTCCGCTCCAGCCTCCCATCGCTGCCATAGGCCCCCGACAGCCACTGTCACGGTGCCGCCGGCAGCTCCTACTCCTGGCTCCCAGGCTTACCAGCCCCGCCCGCCTCCATTGCAGGCTGCAGCAAGTGGCCAGCGAAGGCCCCGGGCTCATGGGGCTATGTCCCGCCCCACAAGCGCCGGCGAAGGCAATTACGGGGCGAGGGAGAAGCATGTGACAGCCAGAAACTCCTCTTTACTAAAGACGGCTGTTTTCTCCCCACACCCCAGTTAACGCCGGAGCCTATCGGCTCGGCCATAACTGTTTGACACGCATCTCCCAGTACATATAGGCAGGCCATCAATAAACCTTGTATAATTGATCGAGCCAGCCCTACATTATTTTTAAAAAAACAACCTCGCCCGGGTTACCAGCCCCGCCCGCCTACATCGCAGGCTGCGGTCGAGCGGCCAGCAAAGGCCCCGGGCAGTGGGCTCATGGGGCAATGTCCCGCCCCACAAGCGCCGGCTATTATGGAGTGAGGAAGAAGCGTGTGACAGCGAGAAACACCTCTTTACTAAAGACGGCTGTTTTCTCCCCACACCCCTGTTAATGCCGGAGCCTATCGGCCCGGCCATAACTGTTTCACACGCATCTCCCACCACATAAAGGCAGGCCGTCAATTAACCTTGTATTATTGATCGAGCCAGCCCTACATTAC
Organism: Merlangius merlangus; assembly: GCA_900323355.1. Classification (NCBI taxonomy): domain Eukaryota; kingdom Metazoa; phylum Chordata; class Actinopteri; order Gadiformes; family Gadidae; genus Merlangius; species Merlangius merlangus. The sequence continues at coordinate 11,840 of OOFH01120413.1, read as the reverse complement.
TTTCTCCTCACCACATCATGCCTGGCATGACATGTGGCGAGACGGCCGCTAAAGCTCGCTCACAGTGTCAGCAGTCTGCTGCCCAGTCACAGTGTTATTCCTCCTCACGTACAAACTCTCAGGAGAGAGGAAGCTACACTCCTGTCAAAAGCTGAGCAGGCAGGGCATGCCTCTGCTAATGACACACACACCCAGCCCTTTCGGGCAGAGCTCCCCATGGGCTCCGAGGAGGACATTTCCTCCCCTCGCAGCGGCGGCAGGGGCTTAAGCGTGGCTCGTTTCCATTACAGCCTCATCAAAACAAGAGGCTGCACAGTCGCTTTCAGAGCATTACTCAGAATGGCTGAACCCGTGCACCCTGGCCAAATGGATAGGGCTGATCAGCAAGGGTCACACCCTGCAGTTCACCTCCGTCCTGCCGCGATTCAACGGGATTGTCGAAACAACGCTGTTATCCAAGGATCAAAAGTTGTCACTTTTGGCGGAGCTCCAGCAGCTTCTAGCGAAAAAAGTTATTTCCACGGTCCCGAAGGGAGAGGAAATGCAGGGATTCTATTCCCGTTATTTCCTGGTACCCAAGAAAACAGGAGGGCTGAGACCGATTCTCGATCTAGCCCTATTCAACAAATGCATGGCGGAGAGGCCGTTTCACATGTTAACCATCAGACGAGTGTTACAGTGTGTGAAACCAGGCGACTGGTTCATCTCAATAGATATGAAGGACCCATGCTTCCACGTCACAGTGATCCCCAAACACAGGAAATTCCTGCGTTTCTCATTCCAAGGGTCACACTACCAGTACAACCATCTCCCGTTCGGCTATTCTCTAGCCCCACAGAGTTTTCCAAGTGCGTGGAGACGGTTCTCCATCCGCTGCACGCAACAGGAATGAGAGAACTGTTCTACTTGGACGATCTGCTTTTGCTGGCTCACTCCAAGGAGGAAGCAGCTATTCAGACCAAAAAGCTGGTAATTCACCTGTCAAATTTAGGCTTTGCCATAAATTGGAAGAAAAGCTCCCCCCTCCCCTCCCAGAGTGTGATGTATTTGGGGGTAGAGCTGGATTCAGCTGTAATGAGAGCACGGCTCTCACAGCAGAGGATGGAGACGCTGTGGTCTCTTCTCCACCGCTGTTCCCCGGGCAGTGTCCTGACAGCCCTCTCTGTCATGAGGCTGCTGGGCATGATATCAGCCGCTCACACGGTGGTGCCGCTGGGGCAGCTTCACATGAGGCGGCTGTAGAGATGGTTTTCTCGCCTGCTCATTGACCCGGTGCGCCAATGGCGGCGCAAAGTGACCATTCCCCTATCAATGGGCCCCGATTTGACCCACTGGGGCGATCCCCAAACTCTCACGAGAGGAGTGCCGTTGGGCAGAGCAACGACACACATGTCAGTGCTCACGGATGCTTCTCTGTCGGGCTGGGGAGGAACATGCGAGTTTCACGTAGTGGGTGGCGTTTGCCCCCGTGACCATGCATATAAACGCATTGGAGCTCCTCACTGTGTTGAAAGTGACCACAAGGCGACAGCAGCATACATAAATCGCCATGGGGGCGTGCGCTCGGCACAGCTGATGAGCATAGGGAGACAGGTGTTATGCTGGGCGCACACACACTTGCTCTCCATCAGAGCAGTGTACATCCCCGGTGTCCTGACCAGAGGGGCAGACATAAGGTCGAGGGGGGGGGGGGGGTCCCCAACCAGGAGACTAGACTCTGCACCACGATCTGATCAATCAGATATGGAGCAAGTTTGGGAAGGCGGACGTCGACTCATTCGCAACACGGGAGAACACACAGTGTGAGCTGTGGTTCTGTCTGTGGACAATCCCCCACTCGGGGTGGATGCGTTCGTCCCCGGACCGTGGCCGAACACACTCCTGTATGCTTTCCCACCCATCCCTCTGATTCCCCAAGTCTTGGCACGAGTCCAAGAGGAGCGGCTGTCTATGATTCTCATAGCACTGCAACGCACGAGTGCACCGTGGTTTCCCTGCCTCCAGCGTCTGCTTTCGGGGCCGCCGAGGGAACTCACTTGGCGGCGAGACGCTCTCTCACAGGCAGGGGGAGCAATCATAGATTACCCAGCGATCGGCCAGCGCTTGTGGGCCTGGCCGCTGAACGCGAGCACCTAGAGGGTCTCGGCCTCTCCCAGAAGGTCGTACAGGCCATCCAGGGGGCCAGAGCTGACTGCACCTGAGCGTGTTACTCGGCTAAATGAGAGGCTTTTCAGAAATGGTGCACGGAGAAGGGGCTGTAATCCCCTCTCCTACCCTTTGCCGCATGTGCTCTGTTTCCTCCAGACACTGATGGAAAGAGGGCTGGCTTTTAGCACGGTTAAAACGTACGCGGCTGTGGTTTCATCATGCCACGACGGCTTCGGGGATAAAACTGTTTTTAGTCACCCCTTAATGAAGCGCTTCCTAAATGGTGTGAGGAGAGAGAGACCCGTGACTCGCTCTCTCACTCCACAATGGGATTTAACACTGTTGCTGCGCGCACTGGTTAAAGCCCCATTTGAGCCTCTTGACCGGGTGCCCCTCAAGTTCGTGTCAGCCAAGACAGCTTTGCTGCTGGCCCTGACGTCAGCTAAGAGAGTAAACGACCTGTCTGCACTCTCTGTAGCCCCTTCCTGTCTTAAAATACAACGAGACGGCATTTCGGCCATATTACGCCCGAACCCGGCTTTTACACCCAAGAGTATTACTAGCTCGTTCAGATCGAGAGTAATAACACTCAATGGTTTCTCTCTCCCTCCTCATCAATCTGAGGAAGCAACAGCCCATCTCTTGTGCCCCGTACGCGCGCTTTCCTGTTATGTGAAGCGCACGGAGGCTCTGCGCAAATCTCAACAGTTATTTGTGCATTACAGAGAACATTCCCAGGGCCTCCCCCTGACGAAACAACGGCTGTCACATTGGCTGTGTGATGCTATAACACAGGCTTATGTGTCAGCGGGGGCAGAGCCGCTTGAGACTATCAGGGCTCACTCGACGAGAGGAATATCGTCCTCTGTCGCTCTGCAAAGAGGGATGCCTATGGAGGATATCTGCACAGCAGCCTCCTGGGCTTCCCCATGCTCTTTTATTAGGTTTTACCTAAGAGACATGTCACACCTCTCTATGACAGACTCAGTACTAGGTGCTTTGTCAGAGTGCATGTGATTGTGTGACTGTTCCCCTCGCATATTTACACAATGTGAGGTGGAGTCAAATATTCATGCTCTTGTGTCAGTCACATTAGAGCTGCTTGTTGATGACAAATTTTTCAGTGCTACGGCTTGCGCCTAGCGAAAACTCAATAGCGATAGCCTTAAAAGGCTGCGCCTATACTCATATAGCTACAATACGTAACTAACGTCACTTGACCAACTGTGCCTGAGTAACTTGTCTGCCAGCCCTACCATTATATAGTAGTAAGATACGATTGTTATTCCAGATTGGTAATGACTAAAAGTCTGCACTCGATTGCACTAAATGTCTGCTATCTTTTCACCGATAGGGGGTGCTATAATTCACAGTCATGACTCATGTCAAAAGATAAGCCAAATTGGAGGTCTTATTTTACATGCTGAGCCTCTTAGACCAATAACGTCAGGCTGGATAGATTTTGCAGTTAAGTTTTTGGGAAAAATAAATAAATCTTCTAAGTAAACACAACCAAATGATACACAATTTTATAAATATGCTATGTGGGCTGTATATGGATGTGTCCATATATCAGTATGCCTCAGCTGAACAGTTTATGAAGTGCAATACTAATCTATTTAATTGGAATTAGATTGCCCTAGGCTGTGGTTACACAGTGGGTAGACACAGTCTCTCCCTCTGTCAGCATCTCTACTTGTTTTCTGTCCTCTCCGTTTTGTGTGTTTGGGTGTGTATGAGCGTGTGTGCACAGGCACGTGCCCTTTGTCCGTCTGGTCAGGGTTTTGTATGTGCTTTTGTTGGCCAACTACTTAAACAGGCCTACTGTAAAGTGTAGATAGCAGAGAGCGATAGGATGGAGGGAGGGAGGGAGGGAGGAAAGGAGAGAATAGAGAAGAACACAGGGAGGGAGAAAAAGAGTAGGGGAAACAGCAGGAGGAGGTAAAGATAGAGGGTCTGCAACAGTTGTCATTCAATCCGTCTGTTTATCAAGGAGAGGATGGATGAATGGATAGGGATACAGAATCAGTACGTTTACATGCACAGCTTAATCCGATTAAGGCCCTAGTTCGACTATGCTCCTCAATTGGACAACTGCAAATTGTCTGAGTATCCATGGCGGTGAGAAAATCGATTCATTGGCCGGAGCATTTCTTTCCCCGGTACGATAGGTGGCGCTGTGCCCATTTCAACTAGTAGTAATAGAGCCACCGGTTGACCTCTATACGTCACTGGCAACAACAAACTCAGGTGGCCGCAGAATTCGAGAAAGATGTTTTCAGCAGACACCTGTCACTTCGGGTCCATGTCATTTCTCCGACGCTCCATTGTTCCGACCTCTCGGTCATATGCGGACTCCTCCGGCTGGACTCCTCCCGCTGCTCCGCCGCCGGAGGAATCCGCATATGACCGAGGACGGAACAATGGAGTGTTGGAGAAATAGACCCGAAGTGAACTGACAGCTGTCCCGCATACGGCAACAATCCCCTTTTCCTCTGTCACGTTTCAATATGGACTTCAGAGAGTCAAAGCCAAAGTTCCTTTACCCCAATTCCTTCTCTACCATGGCCCAGATAAACCTCACTACGAGTATTTACTTGTTGCTGAAGTACCAGAGAGTCGGAGAACCTGACGTAGTCTTTAAGATTCATAATATCAGAGAATATCCCCGTCAGTTTGGCAGCGGCGCAATGAATGAATAAAGATTGTAAAAAAACATTTATGTTGACAGATGTGCCCGAAGTTACTACTTTACAACCTTGTTGATGACCAACATTTAGAAAGACATGTAGGCCTACTTTTAATTCAGCCTTGGGTGAAATCAAAGTGTTACACCTTTCCTGCTGTCGGCTCCCAGACCGTAGTCGAGGAGCACAGGAGAGACGTTCCCTCCAGGGCCGATGTTCTCTCGGGGGTAACACCCTTCACTTTGACCGGCAGTGGGTCTGCTTGAAGGTCGGAATGAAGCGGCCACCGATTATGGACAGGCTGGGTACTTTATTCGTGGTTCCACTACCTTAACAGTACACGTTGTTTGCACAGACACAACCGGACTTGTTCATTCACTAAACTGACACGCGCAACCGCTCGATCTCCTCGCTCGTCCACTCACTCGCTGAAGTCACTCACACACACTTCCATTCTCGCGCACACACATACGCTACTCTCGTACCAGAAGCATAGTTTGTAGTGAATGCATGTTGATGATGATACACTTCTTATAGGGGGTAACTACATTTGCACGACACCGGCTTCCTCCATCGTCTTCGCCACCCTTTTAAATAAATTGCCGTCTCTCGTTTTCCGACGGCGACAACAACATGACTACTTCCGGATCACAGTCCCCGGGAAAACTCTCGAGCATGCGCAGAACGCAAAATCTGAATCCATGCGATCTGATCCGATACATGCACACTTAATTCGACTAACAATCGAATAATCTAGTTGTCTTAATTTGACTATTAGTAACTCGATTCGATTATAGTGTGACTAAGGTGTATACATGCATCTTAATAATACAATCATAGTAGAGTGGTTAGCTTGGCGGCACAGAGGTTAGCATAGTGGTTAGGGTAGTGCAACCATGGTTAGCCCAGTGGTTAGCACAGTGGTTAGCTTGGCGGCACAGAGGTTAGCATAGTGGTTAGCGTGGTGCAACCGTGGTTAGCCCAGTGGTTAGCACAGCGGACCCATTGAAGGACGAAACACCTCCAGGACCGGACGAAACGGTCCGTATCCGTATTTACCGTAGTGTGTGAATGGGGACCTTCCTGTGATGAGTCCTTGCATGTTCTCCTGTGTTCGTTTGGGTTTCCTCTGGGTGCTCTGGTGTCCTACCATGCCAAAGGATTCAATAAATAAAGTAGGGAATAAAGTTCCCTACTTTTTTAAAGTACTCTCTCACCTATCCTCTGGTATCCTCGCACACACCAAAATATGTATAGTAAAAATACATTTCAGAACAGGCTTCCTGCAGAGATCCCATTCCGTCCTTGTGTTTCAGTGACCTGACCATACGGTTTGGTCTGATGTCTTGTCTTGTTGTGTCTCCTCGACCAGGCGAGTTCATCAAGGCCCTGTACGAGTCAGATGAGAACTGTGAGGTGGACGCCTCTAAGTGTTCGTCCAGTGACCTGCCGGAGCACCAGAGCAACCTGAAGATGTGCTGCGAGCTGGCCTTCTGCAAGATCATCAACTCCTACTGGTACACAAAACACACACACCACACTGAGCTCGCCTTCTGCAAGATCATCAACTCCTACTGGTACACACAAACACACACACACGCACGTCGCACGCACACTGAGCTGGTCTTCTGCAAGATCATCAACTCAACAGAACCCACAGGGGTAGTGTTACAGCCAGGATGTTGGATAAGCTACCGGCAGCCATCCTTGAGCAGAATGCCCAACCCCTACCTCCTCATCAATGACATTGGCTAAAAGTATCTTATACAATTAACAAGATGCGTTTAGTGAAGACTAATCCATCTTGGATAATTGTCCTGAATAAGATCCACTATTGATTATTTGGAAACAGTAATAAATCAATAGTAGATATATCATTGATGCAGGTTATTGACCTCGACTTACTAACTCCGGAACGTTCCACAGCGTCTTCCCCCGGGAGCTGAAGGAGGTGTTTGCGTCGTGGCGACAGGAGTGCAGTAACCGGGGGCGACCCGACATCAGCGAGCGTCTGATCAGCGCCTCGCTGTTCCTGCGCTTCCTGTGTCCTGCCGTCATGTCCCCGTCGCTGTTCGACCTGATGCAGGAGTACCCCGACGACCGCACCGCACGCACACTAACGCTCATCGCCAAAGTTACGCAGAACCTGGCCAACTTCACCAAGTGAGACGCCAAGCATCCCTGGGGTGGAAGTGTGATGGGCCCGTTAGGGACATGAGTGGATCGTGCCAAAGAGACAAAACATGCTAGCTAGATCTGTGTTAGCTTGTTGGGGGTGCAAAGATTCTGAAAATTTTTCATGAGATATTATTAAATTTTAGGTCATCATAAAGGGTTATACCCTAACCCTAACCCTCTCTTGTTTTTCGTTTTAGATCTATGGAATATAGCTTTGTGAATATGGCTGTGGAAACTGCCAAACAAGATTTAAATTTGGCGGTGTCATAAAGCCATTTTAAATTGAGTATATTAA
>OOFH01120410.1:6159-21148 GCA_900323355.1 Merlangius merlangus | reverse complement strand
CAGCGTCCGCGCGCCCCTCCTCAGGGGACGTGCAGCAGCAGCAGCAGCATATAGAGGGGTCCCAGGCCTTTGGGATTAGCTCTTCTACTGTGTGGTTCCCCCCCCCCACCTGATCAGGGTCACCGTCACATCCTCTGCTTTCCCCTGCATTCTCGTAATGTGTTAAAGTGTTATTATTGCTCATCGTTGTATTGACATGAGCATTTCAGTGAATGTTACAAAGCCTGCATTTCAAGATACTATAAATGTAGAAATGGATGAACTTGCTTGGGGCTCTTCTATTCCAAACGCAAGAAGGCTGAGACTCCCATCCTCATTAGTTTGATCATGCCGCTCTCTCAACGCTCACAAGTTGTTGATGTGGTCCTCGGTGCGGGAGGTAAGGCTGCGTACAGTTAGCTAGTGTCCCATGAGCTTGTGCCCCTATGATATTCAGTTCTAAAACCTCGTATAAAATAAACGGTTGAAGTTTTCTGATCTCAACAAGAACAAGATGTCTCAGATAAAGTATCATTACAACATTGATTACAAACAAGATATATTAAAGCACAGAGTTAGAGATGGTTTAATGTCCTGATTAATACCAGTCTACTTTCTAAGTAGAGGCAAGTGAATCAAAGGTATATATGCGCCATCTAGTGGAAGTCCCCCGTAATGGCCAAACAAGCGTCGAGCGAATATTATTTCCCAGCACATCGACATTACGATCTCTTCAACAACCAGTAGTAGTGGCTAGGCTGTACTCATTGAAAACAGAAATATTTATATTAGCCAGTCAATTTCCTGGAAATTGCAGTCTTCATTTTATTCAAGTCTTGCAAATAAAAGTGTTTTATTCGAGCATGAGTAGGCATCCATGATGAGCATCGTTGCACCTCAAAGGTAAACATCATAATGTTCCCGTTATAGTGGGCACTTGGTGTTGCAGAAGTCTCCTGATTTGAACAACTTGTAGGTGTTTACCAGAGGAAACATAGTGACGGAGCCAACCAGTGATCCCAATTGAGATGCAGCTCCACACCACACGAGGGCGCTGTGACTCTTGTCTCTAAGGATGACGCCAACCATTGCCTTCACGTAGCAAAATGCTCCAGTGAAGAAGACCCATGAGAGGACCTGGGGATTACAATGAAAACATTAATAAATGATGCATATCAAATGTACTTATGCAAGTCTGGCTTTTCTCTCGAATAATTATTCACCCATAATCCTTTAATGTTTTTGTCATTTATCATGACATTTTCATTAGGAATTAGTATTTTAATGAATACTACATAAAAGAATATAATACTATAATTAATTGGTTATAAAAATGAAAACACACAACAACATATCTTATCCTCGATGCGTAATTATTTTATCTCCCCAATGTTGCTCCACATAGTAGAGGAGACCTTTGCTACCAGTCACTGATAAAGCCAGTGGGTTGGTCTTAGGAAGTGGCCTTATCACACAGTGTATCCTCACAATGATGGCCAGGCCCACTGGAGAGCTCTGTAGCAGTGGACAGGGGCTGAGCGCCGCCATGGCCATGTTGTAGCTCCCAAACGCCGTTCCCAGCACGCCCAGCACGCCCAGGAAGAGCAGCGACCTGGAAACCACACAGGTCAAACGTTAAATCATCACATGATCCTCAGGCCTCTACACTGGATACAGATACTTTATATTATATCGATTTCGTTTAGAAGGTGTAATGTGGTGGCCATTTTCCACATCAACGGTCGGACCATGGGATTATTCATAGCAATGTCTATTGATCACTTTATTGATGAGGTAGGTGTCTGGTGACGGACCGCTTCAAAACAGCATATTCACCTATTTGGAAAGAACATAGCGACTATGCAGGCAACTGGGTTGGCCACCGAGGACAGGGCGGCCGAGAGGTGGTAGGCCAGGTTGCCGTAGGGCATGCAGGAGTAGGTCTGTACGGAGGGCAGCAGGCCGTTGGCGGCCATGTTCACCCACACGACCAGGAAGTAGATGAAACCCAGCTCGTAGGCAGAGAAGTGGGACTTAGCCACAACCGGTTGGTTCTGGTTCTTCTCCTTGGTTTGGTGCTGGAGGGGGGGCCCGCCGTCGGGCTCCAGGCCAGGGTTGTCCAGCCCGGTGAGGGCCGACGCGCTGAGCTCTGAGACCAGGGCGTCGGCGGCCAGATCAAAGGAAACCCGAGGAAGTCTTTTCAGAGCGATGAACGCGGCCAGACTCACGCACATCATGGCCGCCAGGAAGGAGAAGAAAACCTCCGGGGAGAAGTTGGGCGGGAGGTACTGGGTCTGCAGCGTCCACTCCTCCCCTCCCCCAGTCAGGTTCTGAGTGGCGTTGCCGGTGGTGTTGACACAAGACGCCATGCCAACGCCCTGCGCCAGCGCCACCAGCCCGGGGACGAAGCCACTCAGGCCCTCCCCGATGAAATAGGTGGTGATGTACTTGGCGGGTAGCCCCGACATGAAGGGCAGAAAGGTGACGGAGGACGTGCAGTCAACCAGGGACAGGAAGAAGGTGATGATGAAGAAGGCGGTGCTGTGCGGCGCCCCGCCCACCACGGTGGTGACGCGCCAGAAGAAGGCGAGCAGGACGCAGGCCAGCACTCCGATGACGAGGATGGAGTAGATGACGGCGGTCTCTTGAAGGTAGCCCGGGCGCAGCTGGTGCATGAGCGTGACCAGCAGGGGGCCCACGTTGGCCAGCTGAATGATGACGGTCAGGTAGGACGGCAGGTCCCACCCCTCCGGGAGCGTGTTGACGATGAGAGGCAGCTCCACCCACAGGCCGTTCACCGCCACCCAGGAGCCCATGCCAAAGGCAGCAGCCAGGAGGTGGACCAGCAGAGCCATCGGTCCGGGGGCTTTGATCCGGTGTTTTTGGCCTTGTCAACTAGGTCAACTTCTGCTAATCGCTGTAACCAAAGAGGTCAAACATAACGTTGTCATTACATCATACTTCTACATGAACTAAAGTCAAGGAATACCATTTACGATTGGGGGGACAAAAAAAATAGAAACATTGGAGAGCATGGATATTCTTATTATTTCGACTATTAATTGTGATTATTTGCTAATCAGAATCAGGCAAATTTAGTTGGCTCCCAAACATACCAGGTATAGAATAGTCTATGTATAACTTAGCATGAAGCAGACATGGGGGACTCGAGTCACATGACTTGACTCGAGTCAGACTCGAGACGCAAATTTGAGGACTTGCTTGACTAACACTGCTAAAAGACTCAACCCGACTGACTTGTGTCCCCTTGCTTGACCTGAGCAATGACTTGACTTGTGACTTGCTTGATTTTCACCACAGTTACTTGTGACTTGCTTGAGACTTGTAGGTTATGACTTGAGACTTGCTTGTGACTTGACATGAGTGACTTACCTCCGCCTCTGGTATGAAGGACAAGACACCAGGAGCATAAGTTTAACCAATGCTTTTGCTTTACTTACTGATGCTGATGGAGTTAAAAGTAGGACATGTAGAGTTTGTAGAACACATATTATTCAGCTGATCTCACTTCCCGATCACCCACGCACATAAGCGATCAGTCTCATGATAGTGGTACCGCAGCATATTTACCTCAATGGTCACGTGGTAAACATAGAGCTTTTAGTGTGATGAGTTCAACAATTTCAAACAATTCGCAAAATATTGATTAATTGGGTTTGGATTTCATGTCTAGTTCGGTCACTTCAAGCAGAGATAAAAAATATTTTCCTCGTGGAAACTGGGGTTGGAATAATGAGTTGTTAGGCAGCTCTACTTACACGTCTGACGTATCGGAATGTCCAGATCATTTCGTGGTCATCCTGCTAGAAGGTACCGTGCAGGACTTTCTTAAGCCTTCTCCTCTTGTTTCTTGTTGTTTGCGTGCACTCTGGGTAGGTCAAAGAGCAGTCCAGCAGTCCGCTACTCTGGACCAGGTTCTGGGGTCTTAGCAACTTTATGGGTGAGTTTTTCGAATGTCGCTGACAACATAAGCTATCCGTGACTTCTTCGCTCAAGTCGATCAAATGTTCGTGTTTTTATATGTTACGGGGGTTTACTTCACCTATACGGGAGACAATATCGCCCTCTATCGGTTGATAAATGGGGCTCTCCAAGAAAAACATATTGGTTGTTCTGAAATCAATAGCTAACCACAAGGCACTAACGTTTACATTTTGACCTTAATGGGATGATATATTTAATAAACTAGGTCGCCTAAGAAAAGTGAGAAATATGTTTGAAGTGTCATCTACTTAGTGTAATCTATCATGTTTTGAAGTCTGAAGAGCTCATTCAGTGGCTTATCTTCCTTGAACTATGTTACCTGTCCAGAAGTAGACAATCAACTCCTTGTTGAAAGAAGCACACCGTTTAAAATGTCGGAGTTGAACTGGAAAATTAACATTACCAAGATGTGATGTACTCTGAGCAGCTTTTATTACTAATTGAGTAATATGGATGTTGAAAACAAATAATTCAATTTTGTCATGGCAACTCATATCTATATTGTGGGGGAAACAAATCCATGTTGACTACACACAGGCCTAATCACAAAGAATTGCACAAATAGGTCTTAACCCACCAATTATAAAATGTGCCGCTAACGCCAATCTGAACGCCCAGCTACATTTGAAATTCAATTGGAAATGCATTGGCCGGCAAAGGAGTGCTTACATGACTCAAGTTTCCCCAATGTTTTGGTAAGATCACTCAAGGTCAGAACAGAAGATATGTAAACACTGTACATAAGGCAAGTCATGGTAAATTCCAGACACCTACTTTCTGGAGCATGAAGGGTGTACCTTAAATCCACAAAACCTATTTAGCGGTATAACCACAACCAGACATCTAGCATCACACTTAGGACTCACATGGAGGGAGGAGAAATCAACACAAGTACAAGTGGTTAAGAACATACTTCCACAAGTCAGATGTCTGGGCTGACTATACAAAGACCAAAAGAGGTAGCTGGTTCCAGTTTTCTTCAAGCGGTTAAGTGGGGTGTTTACTGGGATCATTTTGTATCTTTTTTTTTGTTTAACCAATGATCGATTAACACAATTTTATTTTCAGTTCAAATCAAAAACATGGAAACTTTAGGATTGACTAATCGTAACCAGTTTGTGGTAGCTCTGCCCAACAAAATAAAAAAAAATGGATTACTTCTGTGCCACTTTTGTTTACTTAAGTTGCCCACTTGATTCCCCGTTTCCTCTATAGGCACCTAGCTTTACGCACACATGCATGTACCATATATTTGGTCAACAGAATTCAACACGTATACATAGCAACAGCCAGAACAAGTATTTTGACACCGGCTGAATACACGCGTCGCCATAGATGACCTTGATCAAATTTGTCTTTTCAGTAGATACTAGGAAGTGATCCCAAATTATAATGTTGATAGTATGCACAATTGTGTTGACTGGGTTACAAAAAGGCAACACACAAGATATACACACAATAATATTATTTATGTTATTGTACAATCGGAATTTATAACAAATAACAATTAAAAAAAAAAAAGATTAGTAAGATGTACAGTATTCAAATGATCACATCTGGGTGACTGAGACTCCTGCCTGCCTAGTCGAACCTGCTCCGAGCAGAACTCCAGTGATAACAGCCGGGACATGATGGCTTTCATGAAGAATGACTTGAGTTTGTATATCTATGCAGTTTGGCGCATATTCTAATGTGTATTTGTCATTATATATATATGTTATGTTTTGCTGCCATGTATGTGCGTGCACAGGTGCTGGCAGAGGGCTTGACGTGACACAGAGGTGGACGGGGGGAAGAGAGATGAACGCAAACCATAAAGCTGGGAGAGGGGGGGTGGTGGTGAGTAACGGTGGAAGCGAGAGCAGCTCTGCCTCAGTTGGTGTAGATTTGGTTCTCAGGGGGCTGGGGGAGCTTTATGTTTTCCTTGCACAACATCAGCCGTCTCAGGTCCTGCAGCACCGTCCGGATAGTGTAGGAGATCTGCCACTTGGCCAGCGCGGACACAGCTTGCTTGTCAACCTGTTTTGACATTATGAAAAGAGAGCACAGTAAAAGCTCATGCGTGATTGTTCCTCATCCTGTTTTTCCATGACTTTGGGTTCGCGGCGGACTCGAATATACTCTAAGAAGCCAATTTCACTCTCAGCAATTTATGAAGGAGTTTATACAGAATTAATGAAACGGACCACATCGTGTCCGTTATTAATTCAGAACAGGAATAGATATTGAGCCGTGTCTGGATTTAACAAAACGATTCCTTATTGAGACGACAGCGAGGCCTGATGGTTAACTCATTAGCAAAAAAAATATTTATGGCCCATAAAAACATTTCAACATTTTGGTTGCAAAATATTGCTCTAAATTGTTGATGGCAGGACTTGATAGACCGCAGATATGTGTCCCACATGGCCAGTCCACGGCAGCACCCCCTACGCCAAGACCGGTCTCAACACAAACTTCTAAAAAATTATTCTACAACAAGTGATTCATGGTCTAGCTTTACTTCAGAGCGTCATTTGAGTTGCCACCTTAAAAAGCAGAATGTAAATAGACTGGTTCTGCTGAAGGTCTGTGTCCAATAAGCCACCTTTAGATGTTAACCTTTTGACGTTTACCTTTAGAAACCAATGCTCAACCATGTCAACATTCCTGTTGAATGTTCAAACTTGGCAGAATTGCAAACTAAATCTGTTTGAAAAGATACTTTGTTATAAATGGTCAGGTTATGTCACCTAGTCTTTTTCAAAACAAGGAATAAGTTTGATTGGACTGTTTAGTAACTTACAATATCAATGTAAAAACCAACATGAAGACCATCAAGATAGTGATCCTACCTTTGAAAAACATGGTGTGGCATCTTTAGCATATCACCCCCCACACACACACACACACACTTTGGGAGCTTGTGACAACATTATTCATGACTTTATTTTTGGGAGGGCCAGCATTTCTTATTTGAAGACCATATCAGTTATTGGACGCAACTTTTTTGATAACGTTATCGAATTCAATCAGCTTGACTAAAGAAATGTCCAGGTTATTAATTAGATTGACTATGAAAATAACATTAGTTGCAGCATACGATACTACAGCAGACGACCACACTCTGTTGTACTTGTACCGTTCAACCTAATACTTTCTACTAGTACGCTGTCAGCTCTGTCATCACTGGGCGGTCCGGGGCTAGGGACCACCCAGGGGGCAGACCAGGGGAGAAGTAACCAGAATCTCTACTCACCACTCCGTTTGAGTTGTCCACGCCATTCAAGTTTATCTTTGTCACAAATCTGACAAAGGGCGGAGTCTCAGGGTATCGGGGACCACATTCGACCTTGAGACTGTACATCCTATTTTCATAGATTGTCTGTGGATAACACACACACACACACAATTTATTGCAGTGAGGAAAGGTTTAAAATGGCACCCTGTAAGACAATTGCGGTATATCCAGAGCTTGTTCCCTCAGCTTGCGCTACATCATGTCAAACAAATAGAATTCATAGCGTTGGCCTACAGTATACATGTGCTTAGGTTTCACTCAGCAGCTTTACTCACGCATGCAATACAAAAGAATAACTAAATAACACATTGCAATGCCAGCTTGGGGGAGTCATCCAAGTGTCCGAATACTAGAGGATGTGAACCCAGCACTCCTTCAGAGCAGGCCCTGGAGGTGGCGGGGGGGGAAGAGTAATGCCGCTAACCCTTGGAGGTCCGATTATCATGCCTCTCCATCTTGTCAAGGTCATGTCCTCGTCGTCCTCCAGACCCCAGCTGACGGTGCCATCTCCCACGCCTTTTTGGCCTTCCTCCAGCTCTTCCAGCAGCCGGAAGTTTCGGGGAACTTTAACGACTGCCGTAAAAGGAGGACACAAAGCATAATGTTTTTAAAACAATTTGTCTTGCAGCCGCCCGCAAGAACACATTCCAAAACACATAACCTACAATGCATGGCACTTGAGTAATTGCCACTGGTATTTATACAAGAGAAAGTCATGTGAAATACTTTTTGTCTTCAGAAAGCAAAACAAAAAACAGGCAGTGTTTTGCTTTCATCAGTGGCATATTGTGGCAGGGATAAGCCATCCGACACAATGGGCACCAAAGCATCACTGGGAGCCCTCGGCAGGGTTTGCGTCTGCAGTACCGAAGGACAAACACAGATCTGTATGTGTTGGTTTTAATTAAAGTGCTCTCTATTTTGTTCTCTTTGGTGAAGAAGGGATTTGAAAAAATACATTTTTACAGGCAGGTCTCCATCAGAACAAAAATATATTCTGAGAGCATAGCCATGAAATCAGCTTAAAAATCTAATAACATATGTTAAATAAGGATATTAACAGTTGAACTCTCTCCCACATATGCCTGTGATACCTGTGAAGGTACCGCAAGCAAAAACAACACAAAAACAAGCCTAAACTAAAATATTTTCAGGAGGCTCAAGATTGCTATAGATCCCACCATCCTTAAATACTGAGTGGCAGTGAAGCCCATCTGCTTTTATGGACGGTATCGAGCATGTGCAGGGTCTTTGTTAACCTATTGGTTGAGCTGTCGACATACAATTATTTTTAGGAAAAAATACTTTGCCCAAGCTAGTGGACCGAAGACGGACCGAAACAAGGCAGATAAGGGAACGTTTAAACAATGAAAGTCTAATCTTTAATAACGGAAAGATAGTGGAATCAGGCTATTTTTCCTAAATAAATTAAACCTTCCTGGTTTGCAAAACCAGGTTCAAGAAAATGCAGGCAATTTAAAGCCAATGTTTGTTGTGCACTAGAAAGTAGTTTAGAATGAAGTGTGGTAGCCCATGCAAAATGGGCACACAGTGCTTTAACACACAGCCACATACGTAGGTTATGACTGAGCAAGAACTAGTTCACAAATGGATCTAGCAGTGCTGCAACGGCGTCCACGTTCAGCTGCGGGGTCCACAGCACGGCTGTTGGACAGCTGCCCCAGAACTACAGCTGCTGGTGTAATGGACGTTAAGCCTCATTTCCATGAAATATTTAGATTGAAGCCCAAATATAAAAAAATAAATACATAGTTAGGAAAGTTAACTTACTCAAGTTGATGTCTATATATACACACACATGTATATATAGACGTACTAGTGCACCGTATTATTATTCCACTTCATGATTGTATTGTCCATGACCTTGTTTTTGGGACAGCACCATGCTGTACCCCAACACTCCACTAAACACAGCACTACTTAAAGGGGGAACGTTATGTTCAGCTATATTCTTTCTTGCATAAGAGCGCACTGATTCATAGTCCGGTTGTAGACCAAAGAATTGCGGCCTGGAACATGAACTCTTGACTCCTCAAAAATAAATTTGCCGTCCAACTGGAAGAGTTGGACCATTGATGTTATGGAGAACGCAAATCCTGGACAATTTTTCCCAGCATGCATAGGAGTTATACTACAGCGGCCCTACTCTGTGGCGCTGCCGCTCAGAACGGCTGGGATTTGCATCTCCATTTCAACAGGGCACTCCAAGGCGTGTCTTCACCAGATGCTTGTCTTGAGTCTATGACACAACACACGCACACTTATTGTAGCCTTTTTAGTTCTGTATTATAGCCTGCCTAAATTAGATTGATTAGTTTAGGTCAAGACATTAAATGTATTTAACGTTTCAGACAAAAGGGACACACGGTTATATCCGCGATGATGAATTTAGTCATTCAATGTTCCCCTATTTGACTTCCTGATCTCCATGGATCGTTGACAGCAAAATTACTTATGACTAGTCTTGTTGACGCATAGAAAAATATGTATGAAACATTGTCAAGTGTACGTCACAACGTCCCTGATATTGAGCAAAGTGTGTTAATTATCATTAACAATCCTAGAAATGTCTCCTTTTTAATGGGAATATCGTCATGGTAAAACTCCCATGGTATTTATCGAATCTTCATAAACCTTTTTATTAAGCTTATATAGTTCTAGGAACAAACAAATAATAACAAACCAAGCTGTCAAGGGAAGGGCATCCTTTGGCCCGACTCCGGAGATGGTTAATCTCGGACGCAACCTGGCACAGCGCTGCGCATTTAAACTGGCAATAGAAACGCATATCAGCACAGCATGGATTGGCATGGCCAAAGTTGCCAACAGTGACTCAGGGCTGATCACAATAGAAAAGCATTGTTTCATAGATCAAAAAAAAGGGTGTGACCCAAATGAATCCACTAATGTATGCTGTACAGTAATTGTGGGTGCATACCAAATTTGTTATGGATGGCTTTTTTCTTATTTTGGATCTCAATATTGGCGTTTCCAAAAAATATTTTTGTAGCACACATCATATAGGCCAATATACTATGCATTCCCTGTTTGCATATCAGGGGTAACACAGACTTCTTTACTTCTGTTTAATGGCTGGGAGTTCCTGAAAACATTCCCAGCAACCATTTTAGGCATGTGGGCCAATTGGATAACCTCAGTGACAACAACGTTAACATTGGTAGAGTCGTAGCCACCCATTCAGGGTTGTTAAATTTTGTTGATTGTCCTAGAGAAAATAAGACATATCGAACATCATAAACGTATTATAGCGGTGGGGGTCACTTTGTTCTCCTGCACGTTATTGGCTCAATACATTGGTAATGGGCCTGCTAGCTACATAATTAACCTAAAAAAGAACAGAAATATCTAAAGGAAACGAGATCGTTACGTAATGTTGGTATGGTACAAACCCTAATCAAGGAAGGCCTAACGTTAAACGGATACGGTTGTGGTGCTTGGTAAGATATAAGCGAAATGTTTTTACAGCACGAGGTGGACCAATATACGGATATCTCACCGGGGTATTTGGCAATAGCATAGGGCTATAGTCTGCTGTACACGATGGTTTCATTAACATGACTAAAACCTCATCGACTTGCTTCTGTTTTTATCCAACTGGCAGCACCCAAACTTGGCCATGGGTGTATGGCATCGTGAAATGCATGATCAAGTAATACCCAGACCAAGAAATAGTGATAATAAATGTTAGTATAGGTTGTCGGCGTAAGTTAACACCAATTGGGTATATAGTATATAACCATATTTGTGTAGATATGCATGTATATATTGATAGGGTATATGGTACACCAGGTAGACTACCCCGTGGTGGTAGCCTACGTGACAGTGCAATAACGTTAAACACATACGTGAACGTTTCAGTCAAATTGCCGCGATGGTTAAACATAACGCAAGTTGACGTTGTACGATAGCGTTTAATTAAACGCTACCGAACGAAGTAACTGTCTTCTGGATACATTCATCCACCGGACGGATCCTTACGGTTAGCGTTGTGTGAGCTAAGCTAGCTAGCTTAGTATGAAAATTAAGTCTACCCTATGTTAGCTTCATAAGCACAGGCTACAACCCCGTAGCAAGCGTTAACGTGGGTCAACTACCGTTAAATAACAATAGTTATCGCTTGGATTTTCATAGCACCAGTACCAGCATCGAGACCTGCATATATACACTTAATTATTTCTAAATGGTTTATTTGACAACATATCTGTGAGAACATTTTATTCGTCTCAGTATTTTACCTGATCCGGCGGCGACCGCCATCTTGTCGCTTGATAGCGTGAGCGCGCACGTAACTTTATCAACACTAGAGTTCTTGCGGGAGAGCGCGCACGTAACTTTATCAACACTGGAGTTCTTGGGGGAGAATGATCCACCCCTAATTCGGCATCCATGGGTGCATCTCGCTGCAAAATGATTTCCTTGATGTGCACTATACACTCCTTTTTTCGTCACCTCATGTTAAATCAATCACACGGGATAATACTAAGGCCATTGTGTAAGTGACAATTAAAAATCTTTGAATCTTGTTTCCCCTAAAATGTGTTGTCCACATTCTAGTTATTGCTCAGCGAAATACTTTGATAAAACATTTGTAAAAAAATAAATAAGGGTTGATACACAGCAATTGTATGTTGTTAAGGTTTATTCCGTTTTTGTATCATTTTATAAATAGGTTAATATACACATGTGTACGTCTTCCAAATGGAAGACAACAAAAAGGCATCATGGCATTCGTTAGGACTTACAATTCAATCATTACCACCAAGCAGCAGACAACGATGGTTTGCGAAGCAGAGGAAATAAAGCAAGCCGTGAGTGGAGTCAAAAGTGCTTCCTTAATTGGTGTAACGATTGCAAGTAATCAATTAAGAAAATGATAAGGCAATATAATAAAAAGTATAACGTTCATAGCAAGACGGATTTAACAAGCGTTGACTATTCACTAATACAACTAATGAAATCCAGTATCTTGAAGCAGTTAACAAACAGCCCTAAGGAAAAATGTAATCTTATATTTTATTATTGCATATATCTTCAATAAAAATGTGTTGCAATAAACCCACTTCTACCTTTCTAAATATCAGCAGTATATGCACTATGAGACAGAAAAGTGAAATTAAATGACGCCATTTGACAGCAGATTTTCAGGGATCCTTCTGAGAGAACTAGTTAATACATAAGCGTTTACTTCTTTTTTTGGTGAAAATTGTTTATTGTCTTTAATACCTTAAAAACCTACTTTTGGATTATTCTTGAAAGTATTTACATTAATAAGTGTTCGGTTAATGCAATTTGCTTGACCTCTCCGGAAATAATTGACAAGTAGGCCCAATAAGGCCAAAGCTGTGGTTGAATACTAAATTTAAGAATGTTAATATTCCATGTTGAAAATCAAGCACACACAGCTAAAAACATATATACTATTTAGATGGGCAGTGCATGAAACTGCAAGATTCCACATTTAACTATGACTTCAGACTCAAGAGACACAAAATGTCAACCTCATCATCATATCAACACATACCACACTTAACTGTCTTTCAAAAATCGTGTATCCTTGACAAGTAGTATTTCGGCTACTTAACAGTCATTGCATTAACTACTTTGAATCATTACAAAAATATCAAGTACAAAGGATTCAAAAGCAGACACATCCGATCATAAAAAGCTATCTTCTTTGAAACAAAATAGTTTCTATCATAAATAAATGTTGCCGTTCACTAAAATTCCCAAGAAGATATCCCGTTCAATCTTCTAAACCCCACTAAAAAAGTTAGGAGTTCTGCTCCCATTAGAAACAAACATATGTTTGAGATCACTGGAATGAAAATAACATTTTGCTTGTTGACATTTTGGGACAATTTGGTCAGTCTAACATATTTTGAACAAGTGAACTACTTGTACTAGAATTCAGTCACTTGCTGTTTAAACCAGAATAGCAGAACTTGCTTTCATGAATCAACATGCTTTAAGTATGCATGCTTAAACTCATCTTAAGAAGTGTCATGAATTTGATTAGATACAATAGTTGGTCATGCATTGAACAAAGTCAATATTTGTTAAACTCCAGTTACCTCTATAATGCAGTTAAATTTTTACATGACATACATTTACCAATTGTTTCAATATTCTGTAAGCTAATCAAATCAATAGCACTCAAATTATGTATGTCCAAGGTGATAAACATTGTCTGAATAATCGACAGGATTTTTATAATTAAGTGTACATTTCCAAGTGTTTTTATCAATGATCAAATTGATCATAACTTCAAGTTATGTTCCATTTTCCTTCTTCTTAGGTTTCTGCAATAAACAAAGACCTTTGGGAATCTTAGCAAAGGCATCCCAAGGGGGTTGAAAAAAATTATACTCGATTACTGCATCTATGGTATTAAGGCTAGTGAATAAAACGACAAGAGCCTCCATCGTGCCAGCCGAGTGTACCAGAAGAATAACTGATTTGAAAAAGCATTAATAAAAGTCATTTCTAAGAAACATCCTCAAAGTACAGTAGGGCCAGACTGATATAAATAGCGATGGTTCCAAAAGCATTATTCAAGTTAAAATGAAGGCAATTGTATATTCTGTGAAGAAATAAAGTTTGACCGATATGACATGTTTTTGTGCATGAAGTTTGTCTTAAAACTACATTTAAGTATAAAAATTGTGCAATCACATTGAAAGCTGCTTCCTTACAGAAAGCTGTTTGGATTTAACTCATTCTTACTCAATTCTTACTCATTCTTAATCAAACTCCTATTGAGATTCCAGAGCAAGCTTATTGAGCATGCCCTTTGCCAATAACATGATTAATTAAAGCAAAGATGTAACATTGTCATCATGTTTAAGAAGCATGAGTGGCCCGACGGATGACGTAGCTTGGTTGGATTTGACTGGCGTTGTGGAGCTTGCTGGGTTGTGGAGTCGGCACAATTAGTAATGGCAAAATCCCTCAGATCATTCAACCAATGAATCAATCTCTTCTATAACCTGGACAGAGTGTGCAAGAAAAGAAAGTGTATGGCTCTGGCTATGAAGATTTGTGATCAAGCTTTCCTTCAATTGATTACATCTTACGTTAGTCAAACGAAAAGAAAAAAGAAGAGATGTTTGGTACAGGCCATTATGTTCTGAGGTAGCGTGTGGTAAGCCTGCGTCGTTAGTTAACTTTATGCGCCCATTTCAAGTCATCCGTCCGCGGCTTCACCCCCGTGGCACTCTGGATGAGATCCTCCAGGTAGCGCCAGAAGCCCAGCCTCTCTAGAGGATAGTTGAGCCATCCTGGAAAAAAAAGTCTCAATGATTATCGTAACCAAGGAACTTATATTCTTGTTTCCCCGGATCACTCAAGTTACCATACAATCTTGAACCACCGATAAGAAAACCCCCATGTCGTTCTCTCATTCCCATCCGAATGGACAAAGGAGGTGTCGTTTACAGCGCTGGTTAAAAACCACACACCTGTCGTGATGCAGAAGTATGTCTCGTGCGGAGAGACGTGGTGGATGCGGTGGTGCTTTCGAGGAAGGATGATGTGGCAGTCCTGCAGAAACACCACCCAACCGGGCAGGCCAAAGTATGTGTGCGACCACTTGTGGATCTGATTGGTGAGGGTCACAAAGATGGCGATTGCAAACACATAGCAGTACCAGGGGTAGTTGTGGTACACCTCCGCTACAATCGAGAG